>WOVY01012388.1:0-217500 GCA_013436015.1 Rhipicephalus annulatus
AAGGGGGTGTGTAGAGAGACAGAAAAGAAAACGCATGTGCACTCAGGAGTAGGATGGCAAACTTAACAGAGGATTTATTGCGTTCTGTACAGACAGGCGAGAGATCTCTTGCGAATGAGCTGGGTGGCTCATTATAAAGTGTGCGTTTTGACTAAATCAGGTAATGGGTCCAGAATGTGCTGTTGAATCACGGGACACACACACCATTTCTGACAGTGCCGCTCGCACTCACTCAAGTCAACGTCTTTGATAGGGGCGTGGTCACCACATTGGACCTGTGACGCCAATAAAACCATTGTGGTCGTCTCGTCGAACGTCTTATGGTGTCAGAATGCCACCTCACTTTCCAGCTAAGATGGACAAAACACGGCGGACAGCAGGCTGGCAGCCCTTTGGTGACTTGTTTGATGAACAAAGAACGCCTCTCTCTGCCGTCAGCCTAGGCGCCCCTCGTAACTACGCTATCCAGTGGTGAGCAGAGGCGTATTAAGCTTGTCTGAGGCCACCAGTTTTAAAAATAACAAAATAAATTTTTAAAAACTTGCCAGCAAAAGTTTACAAGAGACGGCTGGATTCGTCAATAATGCGGAGACAGACACTTAAGCGGCATGTATATATGACGTAGTCCAGCAAAATATTTTCATCACGTAACTTCAACGGACCTACAGGCACTGGGAAAGATGAATAATAATTGTTGCGGGCAGTGGTGATGTACTTCTGTTGCGAAGGTAATGCTCAGAATCAACAAAATAAATCTTAACATTATATTCAGGTCTTGATAAACAGTAAGTAAAGTTAGAAAGCTCCTCAGGTGGCCAAGTAATAAATTACTTCACCATACTTTATGGTGAAGTAATTTGCAAGTAAATAATGCAACCGCTGTTTAATTGATATTCATGACGTGACCGCAATCAACGGTGTGTCTTCGCTATAAAAACTGGAACGTTATCTGCGGACACGAGCGGGGAAATGCAGCGGAGAACGAATATGTCACGTAATAAAAGCGATGTGATGTTGCACATTTTCGCCTCTACCACTCCGTGCCCTTTCGCTTGCTCGCGATGTATTCGAAGGAGCTAGCGAAGTCTTGGGTAGAAGTCGAGCAGAGTAGCCGGGGCTGATAAGAGGAACGTTTATATACACTATTTACACACTAAAGGTAGCGTAATACTATATGTTGATGGTAGCATCATGGAAGCTTGATGGGAGCCTCTGAGAGCTGTATCAGAGCGTCTCTGTGCTCGCGTTTTAAGCCCTGGTCTTCCTAAAATTCTCTGCAGAAGAAAACAATGGACAGTTTGCAATAATCTGCAAGGCAGCTTTTCTGTAAGGTTAGTTTTTCAAAACTCTCGTTCACAGACTGCTTTTCTCGCTCATTTCATTTTTGCCATTCCCCTTTTTGAGATCTTGTTGTACTCGCGTGCCTTCGCTAGAATTTGGAGAGGTGACATTTGTTGTACTCGCGGGCTCAAAATGAGAAAGAAAGCAGTCTGTGAACGAGAGTTTTTGGTTAAAAAACAAACGTTACAGGAAAGCCACCGTGCAGATCACTGTAAACTGACAGACTGCATGTCCATTCAGTTCAGGGCAGTCCAAAGGAATAGACCTCTCCCTTTTTGTAAACAGTGTGACGTCACTGCGGGCACCCCGCCCCCTACACCCTCTCTCGAAACAGGTGCTGGTTGGCAAGAAAGTTCCTCGGTGGCATCTTTGTGCATAGCAGAGCTGCTTGTCTGCATTCTTTCGACAGAAATTTATACATTGCTATGTTCTAAAGTTAAAGCTTTTGAAAGAAGGGGGTCACTGAGGGTTACTGCCCATAGTGTGGAAATTTGCTCATCGCAGTTGGATGGACGGAGGAACTGTTTAGAGTACTGAGAGACGCGACTAACATGCAGTGGGCTTCACCCACGTAGATGATAGCCATAAAAATATCTGATATTTTTTGAAAGCGAACCTTTTGAATGTACACGATTACTGGCTCTTTGAGAAATATTTGCATGGCATGGCTGTAAACTTACTCTATTTCCAACGTGGCATGTGCAATACGAGGTACAGCATTGGCGGCAGCATGGTTTTGAGCTGCTGTGCGCAAAGTCACGGATAAGATTCTCACTCATTGCCCAAAAGTCTCATCGGAGATAAATGAAAAAACACCACTTCTTTCCATTGGTTAGACTGAGGTTAACATATCCTCGTGAAAATCAAAGTGAAGTTCTGCCGCTGTGTTTCTCAATAACCTAGTAAAAATTCATGTTATGTAAAACCCGACATCTTGATATTATATATAATATTATCTGGCACAGTTATCTTGCTGCATTTGACACCTATAACGTGTTTTCGTACCTATCGCTCCTTTAGGCCTGATACACAACTTCTAACGCGCATTTTCACTTCATAAGGATCGAGTCGTAAAGTATCAAGTAGATGAGAAACCAAAATCTTCGCTGTTTCCATTAACACATATCAGGTATCCGATATTACGAGTTATAGCCGTGGTGAAGCATATATGCAGATTCGGCAACTCTACAACATGCTTATAGCTCATGCGTAGTCGTATATATCACCAGGAGATCATGTACTTTTATTTTTCTGCAAGCCACGCATACGTTGAGATGTACCCACTCGCGGATAATCGCGTCAAATGCATTTTACCTTGACTAAAATGTCAGATCGTAAAGTTATATCGACAATCTGATACTGAAACCGGCCCACAACGAATACCAGTGTTTTCGCAAACAGGACGCATCGCATTATTCACACTGCACACACCATGCACAATATTCCCAATTTTACCGCCTGTAAAGATGAACCAATATTGTCGATGCCTTTTAACGCACACTACACGCCACCGTCAACACTGCACATTTTCAAAGAAGATGCCGCTGTTCCTCGCACAGACCGCCACGTGTGTTCACTTCTCGTAGATAAGCAGCCAGCCGGCCAGCGTAGCGAACATTTCATCACGCACTTTATCACACACCTAGATGTTCTCTGACACATGCCACAGTTAATGTTGCCACTGTGAGATGAAGATTACGCTTTCAAAAGGAAGAAAAAATTGCCCCAAGTACCGAGCGACTGCACCCACACAGGCACTGGCAGGAGTGTTTTGCCAACCACCGCCTTGCACGTGCACCGGTGACGTCACATGGTGACGTACCCCGGTAGAGGTCTATTGTTGTCTTCATCTCCGTCCGCCGAAAGGGGGCGGAGGGAGGGGGGTAGTGGTTAGAAGAAGGCGCGTAATTTCTGCAGCCCAGCAGGGAGCGCAGGGCGCAGCGAATAAGGATAAAAGAACGAGAGAGGGAGAAAGCGAGAAAAAGTCAAATACTGCCTTCTTTTCAACCCAGGAAAGAGAGAGAATGCACGTTCAGTTCGCCACACGGTGAGAGAGAAACACAACATAGGTCACAGTGCAATATTACGCACAACACAGCACAGTGCAATAACATTGCATCGCACGTGCAGAATAGGGTCTGCAGTGCTAGGCAGGCTAGGGCTTGAGGGAATGGAAGACTTCCAAGCACCACAGAGTGTGGGAAACATACCTGACGACGGATCCCAAGCGCGTCTCGTGGCACGTCGAACAAATCATGCAGCCTCGATTTCAAACAGCTCTTTCTAGGCCGTCGTCAGTCAGGCGTGTCCAAAGAGTTTTTGACGAGGGGAGCCAGCAGCCCTAAAGAATTCCAAGTATGACTTTTGTGTTGTCCCCACTTTGGGCGCACCTCGAGAGCGTTGACCCGGAACAAATCAGGGTAGGCTTAGCTGCAATCGTCCCCCGCGTCCAAGCGGCGCCCAGCCAGGGAGGCCGATCTTAACATCTACAGACACACACACACAAGCACGCAAATATTAATATTTCACATCATCGGTCATTTAGTGAAGGTCATTTCATTTCCACATCCTTAAATGAGAGTTATGAATAGTGATATCCAAGCATTTTTAAAGATAGATGACTGGTGTTTATCAAAGGACCTAGAATGAGTTCCGGGGAGGGGAGATATGAACAGTTTATCATTTGAAAAATAAATTTTTTGGCTTTACAAGCCGGACGTCAATACGACAACAAGGCACGCCATAGTAGGAGGTTATAAATATTCGGAACCATAGGTTGGCAAAATAAATGGAGCCTATATAGACTCTCTCAGTAAATGTGCTTTTATCTTTGGACTCGATATAGGGCCCAGCCTATAGCCGGTATTTTGGTCACATATATAAATGACCAAAACCATTTTTCTCTGAAAAACATTTTCGCAATAGACTGCTTTCATGGAGTAAATCAGCCCGACATTTTTCGAATACACCTGAGGTAGTCACCAAAACGCCTTGGACGTTCGGCGTGGAATGACCGATCAAACTTTACGTCGATACCTATCACTTTTCGTCTCCACTGTGTCTTTCCAAGTTCGTGTTCTTCCTTCTTGACATTCAACTTCACAGTAATTTAACAAATCCGCATTATATTGGTTTCTATAGAAGAAGATAGCTTGTGGTATATGCATCTTAAATAAAACTTGGCCGTGTACTTACGCCCCATCTCACTGTTTTGTATCAATCATTTCACCATTCTCATCTCACCATATTGCCACGTGGTTGCGACGGCAAAGAATATGGTACTTGGGTTCCTTAAGACGACACTTTTTTATTTCGTGAACGTGTGCCTAGAAAAGTACAAAGTACTAGAAATTCACGCTTTACGCAGATAGCGGTAATTATAGAGCATTGGTCGTCGGTACTATGATCTGCGTGAAGGTACGTCGCTATATATACCCGTGGCATCGAACATCATCAGTATTGTAGGTGTCTCAAGCTTATCAGAAGATTCTAAAATAATCTAGAATTTTCGCAGACAGCCAAGCGTGCTTTGCACAAGGCAATTGATTAATATGCGATGTTTAACGTTTCAAAAACCACCATATGATTATGAGAGATGCCCAAGTGGAGGACTCCAGAAATTATGACAACCTGGGGTTCTTTAACATGCACCCAAATCTGAACACATGGGCATACAGCATTTTCGCCACTATCGAAAATCCAGCCGCCACAGGCGGGATTCGATTGCGCGACCTGCGCGCGACCAGGTCGGCAGCCGAGTACCTTAGCTACTGAACCACAATGGCGGTGCCTTTGCGCTAGGCAGCAGGCAATTGACAAAAATACAAGCGAAGTAGTACATACAATAACGTTGCGATAAAATTTCAGCAGATGTGACAGGCTCCACTGTGGATGTTATTTTCATACAGAACCGTCAGTGGGTAGCACGCGTTGCTAGGTGATGATCGACATCTTTGGGTATTTTGAGTAGGCTACCTGAAACATACGGCGTGACGACAGCACTCACGTTGACTGTAAATTTTAGCGAAACGAAGTGCAGGCTTCTGTTGGATGATATGCATATTATTAAGAAGCTGTTGTGTGTATCCTCAAAGGTCGAGATCATCAATGGTCGAGCAAACCTTCACTATCACGTGCTAGATGAAAGGAATATATCTATGTAATGTGTACAGCCAGCCTATAGACCGCAACCACAACTGACGGTGTGGGCCGACATCACTCCTGTAAGTCTATATATTTAGAGTTGTATCCGTTACAGTAAAAAGTAACTAAATACGTTACTCGTTACTGTAATAAAAAGAAAGGAACGTTTCGCGGCTTCACGTTATATATATATATACATAAAAAAGGTAACGCATTACCATTACTGTAACAAAAAAAAACAACGAATGTTACCCCTGCTGTAGCTCCGTAATCATCAGTTTTAATCAATGTGTCTTTGCGCAGAAACCCACAATGAGAATTTTTAAATTTCAAATTTATATTTCACACTAACTAACCCAAGCAAGGATTATACTCAATGTTGAATTAACGAGAATTATTTGTACAAATGTGCTGAACCTTAGCAATGTTATATAGAGGCTTAATGACGCCTGCCCATGTGATGGCTTCTGGCTCTGCAGTGACACAGGGCGAAACCATTTTTTTTCCTTGGAGCATTATACGCAAAGTGAGGTTCAATAATCTACGGCATTCACAAAGAAGCTATCATTGAGCTCTCAAGAAATTTACAACAATCGGCCTTTCTTGATCCTTCAGCACCTTCAATAAAGCATGTCGAAATCGGTACTGTTCGTCCTAGCAACCGAAATGGCCCACCGTGCGCCAGTAGGCAATCACGGAGGCCTACGGAGGCCTACATTGGTGCCTTTTTATTGGGGAGGGGGGTATTGGGATGTCGTGGGGAGCAGGGGGGGGGGCACTTGCAAGTTTGTGACACCAGATGTGGCTTATGGGCGCGTAAGTTTAGAAAAATCACGAAGGGGGACACACATCTTGCAATAGCAGCCATTTTGTTTTAATATTTTGCAGGTTTTATTTTTGTTTATATAACAATTAAAATCATGCCGAGAAATCAAATTGACAAACGAACGTAGGTTCCCAGCACTCGTAATTGCATTCTTCTGTTGAGTTTTCCGGAACCAGTCGACAGTGGCAGTTGCGATTTTAATTGTCTCATACACCTGATGGGTATTGAGCACGTGTACACGTTACAAAAAAGCATTAAAAGTTGAATGTTTTATACATACTTATCAAGCATTCTTATTTGTGACGTTTTTAAGAGAAATTTTAATGGGGCCCACTTGCAAGGGGTGTTCCCCTCCCTGACCGAGCACAAAGGGGTCGGGAGTCAACGTTCTCTGCAGGCGTAGTCAACGGCCCTCAAGGTCGTGACCAGTGTGGACTGTGTATCTGAGCAAATATTGCATTTGCTCTCATCTGCACATATGGCCATCGACAGGTTTTTGTCTAGGGGTAAGCAAATCCTTCTTTCAACTTGCATCATGGCTGAGGGAGGGGGTCATGTTGGTGTCGCTAGAGGGGGTAAAACTGCTGCATCTTAAATAAAAAAAACAAGCAAAGTGCTGCACATTCGTGGTAGAACATGGACATATATTGAAATACGCGTATTTTATTATGAAAGCGAAATAAAAACTATTTTACAAAACGCTTTGCATTCAATGTGATGTCGACACATCTGTGTAGTGTCATTAGTGCAATTTCGATGAAAATCCCTGAATTTCAACTAATTCAGTAACCTGTGGCAGAAGAACCTTTTGAATCTTAGTTTCGGTTTCCGCGCCGCCGGCGCCGCCGCCGCCGATGAAAATTGGCCGCGCGCCGCCGCCGATGAAATAATCGGCGTGCGCCGACGACGCCGCCGCCGCCGACTCTGAACGACCCCCATGCCGCCGCCGGTCGAAATCGCCTCGGCGCACACCTCTAGCTGCAATGCACAGCGCTTCAGCGAGCATGGGAATGATGGGTAGTACACACATTTGTCTAAACTTCGTACTTCTGGCCTGCTTTTGGCTCCTTGTGTGTTCGTGTGGCTTGAAGCTGTTTTCTCACGAAACAAAAATCAGCAAATGTTCAGTGATTGCGCTTCACCACCCTATTTTTTTCAAATTACCTTTCCGAATTGGGTCAGGAAGTCAAAAGGGTTGAATCTTTCTTTCAAAACAAAATCAAACTCAGCAATAAACGAAGCCGCAAGTACGATTCGTCACCCGAAAGTACGAAGACTAGGCAAATGTGTGTACTACCCATAATTCCTATGGTCGCTGAACGATCGCAGCGCCAGAGTGCCCTCTAGTTAATTTTGAGAAACTCTATGGCTCATCCAAACTTTTAACACTAATAGCGCCTGTGACCACCCAATTCTAAGGCTTGCACAATATAGTTTATATTCTCATATGCCTATTGACTTGTATTATTTGTCTATTGACTGTACTCTTCATTTAATACCTGTGGTGCTGCGCCACCGCTAGGGCATAGTTGGAGTGCACGTAGCACGAAAGCTTCTTTCTACAACGCATGCCTAGTTAGAAGAGGCTTCAGTAGACGGCGCCAGCTGTTATAGTGAAGGAATGCAGTTACCGTGGCAAGAGCAACGCTGGTTGGGTGCGCTAGGCTGCCGACACCTTCCAGTTGTCATTGTTGTCAAGAGGCCAGCCAGCACACGTGCATTTGCTTCAGTCGGTACGATCGGTACAGCCGCTCCGCTCGTTTTGCAGCTTTATAACGACGTCTAGCCTGTATGAATTTGGTGGCCTAAGATCATGGGCAAATGGCATCGTGATTTGGTAAGTTTGTCAGTAATTATTTATTTGTGTTTCTTTATTCACAGCGTTTCCACAAATGCACCGATTCTTTGTTCTAGACTCAACCGCTTAACGCTGTCGCCATGAATGGTAAACGCAAGTCAACTTCGGACGGAGATCCGGGAGATGAGAATGCAGGCTGTGCCAAGACAGTAAAGAGAGCCCGAAGGTCCTATGAAGACAGCAGAAAGTACCTTGAATTTTGGGAAACAGAATTCCCATGGCTTACAAGTGCAATATCACAAGGTACCAACCTTCCATTTTGCAAATTGTGTCGCAGATATCTGCAACCACCTCGTGGCACTCTAACTAAACATGCTTAGGGAGGTCAGCACAAAGGGACTGTAAAGGCTGCACCGGTTTCTAGGACCCTGAATTTCCCGAAGAAGTCAAACCTGTCAGATGAAGTAAAACGTGCCGAGTTGGAGCTAGCCCTTACAGCCTGCTGCCACTGCTCTACATTGGCAATTGACCATTTAGAGAAGTGATAAAAAAATGAAAAAGGGAGCTCTGTTGAACACCTGAGTCTTCACCGTACCAAGTGTACTGCTATAATCAATTCTGTATTGTCTCGTTCACTTCGAGACGAAGTCGTTGCTGACATAAAGGCAAAAAGTTCTTCCTTATGATGAATGAGAGCACGGACGTCACAGTGGAGAAATTGCTCGCAATCTGCGCACGCTATTTTAGTGAAAAATCTGGCGAAGTGGTGACTGCATTCTTGGGTCTTTATCTAATGATCCATGCCACTGGCGAGGCACTTTTTCAGATTGTCAGGGATTGCCTTTCTGAGTATGGGATTTGCCTTAGGGATTGTGTTGGCATTGCATGCGATGGTGCTGCCGTAATGGTCGGTGTACACAACAACGTCTGGTCAAGAATTAAGGAGGAGTCGCCTAATTGCATCTTGAACAAATGTGTATGCCATTCCTTGGCTATTTGCGTGCAAAAGGCATTCGGAACCCTGGCTTCTAGTCTCGGCTATCTCCTTGCCGAAATCCCAGCGTGGTTTGCAAACAGTACACTTTGACGTCATACTTACAAGGAACTTTTTGAAAACATGAATGAACAAGATGCGGGAGCACAAAATGACCAGAAATATTGCAACATGCCTTTTTTGAAGCTATCTGCCACACGTTGGCTGGTTCGAGGGCATGTAATCAAGAGGTTTCTCCGACACTGGAACGAGCTGAAGGCTTACTTTACATTAGTTTGGAGAAGGTACTCAAGAAGTCAGGTACAAAGCTCGATTGATCCATGACATGTTGTGTGACGATGCAAACTACCTTTACTTCATCTTTTTGTCTCCAGTCGTCTCGGAATTTGAAAAAATTGATGCTTTCTTCCCATCAGTCAACATTGATCCAGATAAAATGTACAAAGAGCTCGACCTACTTCATCGAACACTGAAGTCAAGAATTTTCTACAAACAAGGGCACCGACTCTCTGTGGGAGTGACAGACTTTGGAGCTCAGTTTGTCAGTGAACTCCTCCGTTGTCAGCATCAGGAGTCTAATCTCAACAAAGCTGCCATGCAAGGGTTAAAACAGCGTTTCCAAGAGTTTCTGATGGACCTACTGAAAGAAGTGGAAAAGCGTCTTCCCTCCAATCAAGCCATTTTTCAGGGCATGAGTGGACTTCATCCTTCGCGAGTGTTGTCCCAAACGGCACGAATTCCTGTTTTACAACTTCCACTTCAACATCTGACCAAAGAAAACCTGGACATTATAGAAATGCAATACAGAGAAATCATTATGCATCTCTAAAAGGAGGAGGCCGTCTTTGAAGGCAAAATTCCTGAGAATTCCCCTGCATTCTGGGCCGGAATTTTCAAATTCGAAAATGGCATGGGCGAAAAGCCCTACAAGGAACTTGCGCTGTATGCACTGGCATGCCTTTCGTGCCCCGTGTCCAAGGAGTGGTGGAGCGTGTGTTCAGCCAAGTTACACGCGTGAAGACGAAGTACCGAAACAAAATGTGTCTGAAAATTTTGGATACAATTGTACGAATTCGCTCAGCGTTGTATACCAGAGAGGGGTGTTGTGTGAAGTTCAATATTACAAAAGATATGCTGAGCAGATTTGGTTCAGACATCTACAATGCCGCAAGTGATGATTAAGGTATAAGACCAAGTTTGAATTGCGAGTTTTTTTCATGTGTCAAATTTTTGCTTTTGGTCATGATCAATGCGCAAATTATTGCCCGTAATATTGGTGAAGAAAGTTTCTGTCTATGCAGTTCATTTCTAAATGTGTCATTGCAATAATGACAACAAAATGCATTTGACATTTTAAAGAAAGTTGGCATTGAGTCTGGCCTCTACACTACATGTGCTTGCTGGGCAAATGATCGGCACTGCATCGTAAAAATATCCCGTCCGCGCTCATGCAGCGAAACAACCTAGAAAAAAAAAGAAAAAGAAATGGCGGGTTGGCGGTCAAGGAAAGGCATACTGAAGAAGGATCTAGGAGGGTACCAGCTATAAATATCGAGATTTTTAGCGCTCCTGATCCTCGTGTGTAAGCGCTGTATCTGCGTCAAAATTTTGTTTGATTTTCTTAGAATATATATCTTTGGTATTTTTCCATGAGGGAACAATCATAACTTTTTGCTAATGACATTTTTTCATTAAAGCTTCTAGTGCTTATTTCTAAAATTTTTTCCCAACACTTGACAATATACCGTAAAGGCACCTCATCATGACTGTGAAAAATAAAATGAGTTCTTTCTGAATGTCGACTTCCTAGTCCAGGGGCTCGACGGAACACCGTCTGGCAAGAGGCATAAACAATTTTTCGGAATAAATACACTCGCTCTAGTTGCAACGTAAAAAAAACTTCAGCGAATGTTTGCTTATTTTAAAAAAAAACATGTTGCTTTCGGGTCATTTTTATGAATTTCGCAACAATTTTAATTCCTGGTGTAATCTGGAGAAATTTTAGTGAATGTCTGGTGTCGTGCCCACTTTACATTCTGGCAATGCTGAGGCCTACCTACGCTCCTACCTGGTCTCAAATAACAGTTCTGGCTGTCTAAGTGTTTATTATATTTAGTGGAGTTTGCTGAGTCTCCTCGTAATCCTGGAGTTGCGAAGCCGGACTCAACCTACCACCATAAACACTGCATCTGCTACAAGCCCTCCACCTATGGCTTCCCAGGCCATCGTGTGCTCCGGCGCGGTCCGTCAGCGGGACCCTCCCATATTCAACGGCACTGACGATCACGACGTCGACGACTGGCTGGCTATCTACGAACTCGTGAGTGTCTTGAACAAAAGAGGCGAAGCCACGAGACCGGCCACCGTCGGTATTTACCTCAGTGGCACTTGTTGTGTCGGTGGCGCGTGCCGGCGCACGTTGCGTCTCGTGTTCAGTCGTCGGGCCCTCGCCGTCAGACGCCGCTCGCCGACACAACAATGGCGACGAGGATGTTCTTCGCCTCGGTTCCTACCACAGCAGAAAGAACCCGTGAGGCCTAGCGCTCTTTGTTTGCAGACTCTGGCAAGCTCTTGCCTAGGCCTTCGCCCTTGCTCCGCTCCACACCTCTCTGTACTACCTCTCCTGTCAGCATGGCTCTCTTCGATTACCTTCCTGTCTTGCTCTAGCTGCCGGGGCCGCCCCTGGTTCCGTGGACTCATTAGAAAAAAATGTTTCAGGCCAACCTCGAGGCGGCTGGCGGCAGCGACTGGAACGACGTGTGTCGTGCGTCGGCGCTCCTCAGCCTGCTGGGACGGAAAGGACAGCGGAGGTATTTCGCGGCAGTCGAACAGGAAGAAGCCAGATACGAGACGAGCAATGCGGCGTCTACTCCGAGCAACGCGGCGCCAATTACGCCGGCGTCTGACCCAGATTCTTCGGCTCCGGCCGTTACAAAGTATGACAGTCTCGTCAAGCAGCTCGACCGGCTTTTCGCCGCGCCCAATAATCCGCTAGTTGAACGTCACGAGTTCACTAGTCGTCGTCAACTCCCCGGCGACAGTTTCCTCGACTACGTGACAGTCCTGAAGGAGAGGGGGCGCTGTGAGCGCGCGGAGCGAGCGGTCACGCTTCACATTGGCTCCGTAGGAAATGCTAATTTTCGGTGGACCATCGACCCCTACAGGACCAATTTTGGTACGTGAGTGATCAACTTGGTGAGTGGACCACGTCAATGCCAAATTTGGGTCATTTCACCCAATTTTGGGAGTTTTAGACTGATTTCATGTGCGAAGCGGGCGAGGCCCCGCTATGCCTAACGACGGTTACCTTCGCTCCGACCATGTGCTCGGTCGGCCCGGCACTCGGGGCGGCCTTGGAGGCCTCCCCAGAGCTCGCCGGGCTTTGGAACGACGAGAACGACCAACACTACGAAAAATTCCAAGCCATGGACACCTCGGCCACGGATATAAGTGCGGATTCTGCTCGCAAGAGGCCGCACGGTCAGCTAGGCGTAACCGCCGCGAACAAGAAAGCCGCCGAACAACCGACTGGATCGCGACTCGACGCCAGCGGGGACTGCTCGACGACGATCGGCGACGGTTTTCTGACCACCACCGGCATCGGACAGTGTGTTACCGCGGTGAACACTACTGTGACCCGCCAAACTCGTGTGCGAATTGGACTGTAGTGGCCTCTCGACGCGAGAAGAAACGGCAAAAAACGGGCAGCCCATCGCAGCGGGATACCCTAACTGCAGGTGAGCCGAGCAAGTCTCTCTCGGCTTCGAACGCTAAGTTGAAGGAGGACCGTAGGCGCGAACAGAAAGCGCAGTACGTTGCCAAAGTGAACGCTAATATGGCAAAGTCAGCCCGCATGGCTACTTTCGCCAAGAAAGACGAGCACCGCGTGGGGGACTCGTAGTGACCACGCTGCGCACAGCCATCATAACAGCGGCTAACATTAAGATCGAAGAAGCGGAAGACGATTCGTTTGCGCCGCACGCCGCCCATAACATCATAGTGCTGAGCACTCCTAGCGAAGCTAGATCATTTTGCTACGGATCGATCCGTAATATCACGGTGGAGGAACGCACGTATGAAACGTTTGCGTATAAAAGCACCCCAGATAACACCTCACGGGGTGTAATAAGTGGAGTTGGCAGAGAGAAACCCGAGGAACAGATCACTCGATTCTTAGCGAACAAGCATAACCCCACCGTTATGGCTGCACACCGGCTCGGAAATTCTGAGTCGGTTGTAATTGAAAGAAACAAAGTACCGCGCTACGTAAAGTATGACGGCTTTGTCACGAAGTGTACGCTGTACAGGCAGCACCGTGAGGTCTGCACTACATGCCGCCAGATAGGGCACAGGAAAGATGTGTGTCCAACTCCGAACCCTAGGGTGTGCTTCGCTTGCGGTAGAAAGAACCCAGGAGAAGACCATGCAGAATACTTCAAACCAAGATGCAAGTTCTACGGCGGCTCCCACGTCACAGGCGCGGGCAAATGCAAGAACAAATTCAAAACGCCGCTACAAATCAAGCAGGGGCAGAGGATAAAACAGAACACCGAAACTATAACCGAGATGGCGCCCGCGAAAGCGCCCGGGGAGGCTGCGCTTTCTAGAAGATTCGACTTCTGGGAGCCAGCGGCACACGTCACAAACAGAATGGCGTGGCGAGCCGCGATAGGAGCAGAGCAGAACCGGAGGACGTGAAGTGGGCTGACGTCACCTCCGGAAGACCAAAAGAAGCGCGTCCGCCAAGACCGGCGCCGCAGGTGCAAGCGCACCTGAGCCTGACAAACAAGTCTGACATCAATCGCGCGGCGATGACGCAAAAGAGCGGGGCCCCGATCAGAGCAGCAGCTGCAACGCTGAAGGAGCCTGGCAAAATGCCAAGCGGCGGCGGCTGCAGCGAACACTGCAAGAAAGAGACGTGGGAGTTGAAAGCTACTGTTAAGAAAATGGAGAAGGCGATGGAGGAACCCCAGACAGCGATGGCGGCGACACAGCTCACCATCAAACAACAACGAGGCGTCATCGACCAACAACGAGACGCCATTAGAAAGCTTCAAGAGGGGTGATCAAGGAACGAAGCCAGCAACAAGATGGCGACAGACGCCGATGAGGATGATAACGGAACCCCAACGAACATCGCGGGCAACGCCTTTGTCAACACTACAACCCCTAAGACCTACCAATTCACCGCCAAAGCGAAGACTCCGACAAGGGCATCCGTGGTTGCGGTGGTAAGAGGGTTGGAAGCCCAACCCGAAGAGGAACTAGAAAGCGAAAGCAACGAGGAAGAAGATGATAGCGCCTCGGTCATCTCGGTGGCAGCTACAAACAACGGAGACGGGACCAAACCTCTCGGCTACGGGAGCTTCAGTAAGAAGATCGGTCGGAACGCGAGAGCTATAAAGAAATGGGGCAAGAGCTTTGAGGGCCTCGAGCAGAGAATCCTCACGAAATGCACCCAAGTCATCCAACAACAACTTGCCCGAACGATTCAGCTCCAAATCGAGCAAGTGCTAGAGAGGGCCCTGAGCCCCGAGAAGCTGCAGCCGCTAATTGGTGAAGTGGTGCATCGATATTGCCAAACACAAAATGCTCCCCCTCATAATGGACAGCAACAACAAGATCAAGATCTGGCACTGGAACGCCAACGGGTTTCGGTGCTGAAAAGCAATCCTACAACAGTACTTGAGATCGCTGGCACCGACGGCTCGCCCGGACGTGATAGCAGTCCAAGAAACCCACACCGAAGACACGCCGACGCTGCCAGGTTATCGGACACACGCCTGCCCCCCGTCCGCTCGCACATGCGGGAAGGGTGCGGCGCAGGGCGTGTGCACGTTGATCCGGAAAGGCATCGCCCACGTGAAACACCAACAGTGTTCCTGGGCAGCAGGGACACCGCCATCGAGCTGTGCGTCACCGAGCTAGCGATTAGCGGCAAAGGACGAGGAGCCCGGGGTGGAAGAAAGAAGAAGACATCAACCACCGTCTTCATCGCTAACATCTATAGCAATCCAAGACATGGAAAGCAGAAATTCAAAACTCTCTTCCATAAGATCAAGAGCGCCACATCACAAGCACAGAAAGACCTGGCCAAGAGAGGAGACGTTGCCGCGGTAATATGCGGCGATTTCAACGCCCAACATCGAGAGCTCGGCTACACGACCACCACGTCCAAGGAAAGGAACCTTCTCGAAGACGCCGTCGAAGCCGAGTTCACGTTACTGATCAATCCAGCCCATCCGTCAAGGATCGGAACATGGGTTGCCCGGGATACAAATCCGGACCTCACCTTTGCAATGCTGCCCGAAGGTGGCACCGCGAAGTGGAGGAATACGGGAATGAACCGGGGCAGCGATCACTTCATAATCGAAATTGAATTACCGCTGGCTCATCTCAACGGAAACCCGAACCGCGGCAAAACATCAAAGCACAAACTCGTCGACTGGAGCAAGTTCCGTAACACAGAACTCGGCGAAGTCGACAATATCGACGAGTGGTCAGCGAAGCTGCTGGCGGCAACAGAAGGGGCCACCGAAGAGATCGATGCACCCGAAGAAATCGAAACCATAGACCCGAGACTAGCCCACCTTCTCGAAGCCAGGCGCTCGCTCCAAAAGCGTTGGCGGCGGCAACGTCACAACAGAAAGTTACGAAAGAAGATCGCTGAACTCGGCCGAGAGATCAAGCGACACAGCAGGCAGCTCTGCTCACAGCAGTGGTTTGCCCTCTGCAGCCAGGCTGATGGGCAGCTTCACCGCGGCGGCACTTGGAAACTCCTCATGCAGCTGATGGATGAGACCAAGAGCTGCGAATACCAACGAACACGCATGGCCCAAATCCTATATACCACCGCTCGTCAACTGGGCGAAGAGGAGATGTTCAAACGACTAAACGAGCGCTACCTCCCCATCACCAGTCGCGAAGACTACCCAGACTACGCCGGCCAGTCGAACCCCCAACTCGACCGAGATCTAGAGGAATGGGAAGCGAGGCAGGCGGCGCAGGACCTGAACTGTCGTTCGGCCGCCGGAACCGGCAGAGTTACTAACAAAGCTCTACGCAACCTGAGCGACTCAGCCCTCACATCACTGACACGCTACTACAGCGAATGCTGGCGTAACGGCAAGCTGCCCAAGGCCTGGAAGACAGCAAAGACGATCCTGCTGCCAAAACCAAACAAGCCACCGGGTATAGAGGGCCTGCGTCCCATCTCGCTCACGTCCTGCGTGGGCAAGGTCCTGGAGCACGTTCTTAACACCCGATGGAACCGTTACATAGAAGCGCACAATGTATACTCGGACTCAATGCTTGGCTTCCGGGCCAAGTTGGGAACGCAAGACGCCATGCTCCTGATCCAACGAGAAGTGCTTGACCCACTGGGCGGGACTCCAAGGAATGATAACCGAGCGATCTTGGGCCTGGACCTGCAGAGTGCCTTCGACAACGTTAGACACTTGTCGTTCCTGGCTCAGGTGTCCCGCCTGGGGCTGGGCGCAAGATCGTACCACTACATCAGAGCCTTCCTCTCTCGCCGCACGGCCAGGCTGGAGGTGGGAGGAACGAAGCTCGAAGAACGAGAGTTGGGCAGTGTCGGGACCCCAAAGGGCTCGGTCATCTCCCCGTTCCTGTTTAACATTGTCATGATCGAGGTGGCCAGGCTTCTGGAGGCGCTGGGCCCGGGGATCTGACACTGCCTCTACGCCGACGACGTAACCATCTGGGCCACGGGTGGAAGCGACGGAGACATCGAGGCGGGTCCGCAGGTGGCGGTGGACGCCGTGGAGTCCGCACTCTCGGGCACGGGCTTGCGGTGTTTGCCACAAAAATCACAGCTACTCATCCTGCCACCACCTGGGAGGCACAGAAAAAAGGCAAGTCGAGAGGCGACCGAGAACATCATCGTGCGAACCAGTGACGGTATGCAGATCCCGCATGTCCCGGGGCTTCGAGTCCTGGGGATGTTCGTGGACGGCACCCAAACCAACGCCACGGCGGTCAAGAACATCACAACCAAGATGGGCATCGCAGCGCGCCTGGTCAAGCGAATGTTGTCCCGCTACCGGGGCATGAAAGAGAGGGGGCTCCTGCATCTGCTGCAGGCTTTCGTTATAAGCCACGTGGCATATGCGGGGGCCTTTCACCGCTGGACCGGCGTGGAACGAGCCAAGATCGACGCTGCCATCCGGAAGGCTTACGCGGGGCTCTTGGGCTCCTACCAGGCACAAAGACAATGGCCTTGCTGTCTCTGGGAACACACAATACGCTCTCGGAGATCAGCGAGGCCCAGAGAGCTTCGCAGCTGAGCCGCCTGAGCGACACAGCCGCAGGCAGAGGATTACTCGATCGGGTGGGATTATTGCCTCCTGGAGAACGCCCGGAAGCAGGACTGGACGGGGAGCCTGAAGAACAAGTCCCCCTGAGCGATGGGGCAGCGAGGAAGATCATTGTCTACCCGCTGCCAAAGAACATGGGCGCAGAAAGGGATGCGGGCAGGCGAGCGGCGAGAGCAGCGGCGCTGGCCCGTCAACGTCAGAGAGACGAGGGCGCAGTCTACGTGGACACCGCAAGATATCCGGGAAGACGCAAAGCCTTCGCAGCAGTGGTGGTCAGCGCTACTACCAGTAAACTACTAACAGCAAGCACCGTGTGCGCCCGAACAGCCGGCCAGGCAGAGGAGGTGGTGATAGCCCTGGCCACAGGTAGGCCGGGCACGCGCACGGTGCTAAGCGACTCAAAGCAGGTAATCAGGAATTTTGTCCGAGGCATGGTCTGGCGGGGCACGGAGCGGCTAGTGACGTCCATCGCGGCTTCGCGGGCTGCTCGCGGCGCCGCTACAGGGCCAACCATCGCCCTCAAATGGCTCCCAGCCCACATAAGACAACTGGCTCCCGACATTGAGAACCGCAACGAGGAGGTGGACGCTGTGGCCCGTGATCTCATCACGTGCCGGACTGCGGCAGCCCGTCTCCCTGAAACCAGCGGTGAAGAACGAGAAGAAGAGCTCGATCCCCTCACCGACTACGGAGGGATCCTGGCGGCCTACAGAGAGGCCAGGAGAGCCTTTCCGCCCCCGCATCGTGAATTGTCACGTGCGGAAGCAGTGAAGCTCCGACAACTGCAAACAGAATGCGTGCTAACGCCAGCATTGGCCCGGCACGTATGCACCGACATGTTCGTGGACGCAAAGTGTAGCGTGTGTGAACGTGAACTAGCCACCCTCCGCCACATCATGTGGGGCGGGTGTAACAGTGGTGTGAACAATGGGAGTGGGCAGTGCCAGGACGCCACGTATACCGAAGAGGTGGGAGCATGGATACGCTCCCAAGACTCAACCACACAACGAAGGCCATCCAGCGGCTTGAGTAGGCCCTGGCAAAGCAGACGAGAAAGGGAACTGACGCCCCGGACAACGGGAGTGGAGGAGCCCGAGTATCCAACGCCTAGTCGGAGCACAACGTCCTCAAGATCTAGGGCCTGGGACTATAGAACTATTAGCCATAGTCTTCAGATAGGGAATACCCGCGCCCTGCGTGGCCGGTGACTTCCTGCATGCCGGATGCGCGAATAAATGTTTCTCTCTCTCTCCTGGAGGAGAAAGCCGTACGATGCCAGTTTGGGCTCACGTACGTGGAACGCGTCCGCGATAGATTATTCACGGCTCGTCCAACTTGCGGGTGAGAGAGAAGCTGCTGGCATACGGCGATGAGTTGTTCTTGGAGAAAGCGGAAGAAGTCGGTCAGACGCTTGAAGCATTGTCCTTGGCGAACCAAGTGTTTGCTCCCAGTCAACCTGAACATGTCGAAGCCGTTGGGCAAGGCGCCCAATATGGCGGCGCGAAGAGAAAGAATGGCCGCGCCAGTCGGGGAGGCCGTGACGTCATGTCACCAGGTCCGGGAGGCCAAGATGGCGACTTTCAGCCGCAGTCGTCGTCTGGGTTCCGTGCTACAGTCCCAAATGAGAAGTCTCAAGGTGACTTCCAACCTCAAATGTGCGACCACTGCGGAAGCAGACGACACCACTCAAGTTTTCGAAATTGTCCAGCCCGAAGTCGACGTTGCCATACGTGCAACGCTTGGGGACATTTCGCGTCGATGTGCCGCAAGACTGCCCCTGTACAGCGCGTCTCTTCGAGGGGAGCTGTCGACGTTGTACCGGAGCAGCAGGCCTCCACTCAGTTGAACTCAACTTCAAGCTCATCAGTGTTATCTTCGGATCGTCCTTTGTTGTCCGTGCTCACAGTTAGCACCTCATCCAGAAAAGACTTAGTCGTCCACGCTGTGGTCGATGGTGTTACCCTGCGACTACTGGTGGATACAGGAGCGTCTGTATCCTTGATGACTGCAGAAGACTTCCAGTGTCATTTCAGCAAACAGCACATCCTGTCCAAAGGTGTAGTCGACGTGCGAAACTTCTCCAAGCAGAGCATCGGGATCCTTGGCTCCTTCCAAGCTCCAGTCAAAGTGTTGCAGCGGTCTTGCTCCGTGGTCTTCTACGTCGCCGATAAGGGCACATCGCTTTTGGGCCTTGACGCCATTCAGCGACTGGGCAACCAGATTGACGGCGCGTCGTTGACATGTCGACTCGCATCATGTGAAGTGCAGTGTCCCTCCAACGTGCCTTCGGTCTTCGAGCAGCTCTTCAGCGACGAGTTGGGTCTCGTCAAGGGTTTAGTCCATCGCAATCAACAGCGGCCAGGTGTGACTCCGGTTGCATCCAAGCTGAGACGTCTCCCTCTGGCTCTTCGCGATCAGGTGGCGACCGAGTTGCGACGACTCGAGGACTCGGATGTCATCGAACGCGCCGACGCTTCCGAGTGGGTCTCGCCGCTCGTCGTCGTCCGCAAGAAAAATGGAAGCATCCGGCTGTGTGTAGATTTCAGGGAACCGAATAAGGCAATTGTCATCGATGGGTATCCTTTGCCGCACGTTGAAGAGTTGTTGCAGGTATTTCATGGAGCCACTTGTTTTTTTAAGCTAGACTTAGCGTCAGCTTATCACCAGCTGTTGTTAGAGGAGAGCAGTAGGGACTTAACGACGTTCATCACGCATGATGGCTTGTTCAGGTTTAAGCGTGTCAGTTTCGGTCTGGCGTCCGCGCCTGCAGTTTTTCAAAAAATGATGTCCCAGATTTTAAAAGATGGCAACAATGTAATTTGCTATCTGGATGATGTCATTGTGTGGGGTAAGACTCAGTCTGAGCATGACGCCAGCCTAATTGAAGTCTTGACTTGCATAGCCAACAGTGGCATGAAGTTGAATGATAAATGCCTTTTTCCGTGAAAGAACTTAGCTTCTTGGGACACCGGATTTCAGCTGATGGCATATCGCCGTTAGAAAGTAAAGTGAAGGCTATAGTAAATGGCCCAGCTCCTACAGACATTAAGTCGTTACAGTCATTTTTAGGTCTGGCAGGATACTATGCCAAGTTCATTGATCACTACGCAGACCTAGTTGAACCGCTTCGTCTCATGCTCAGGCAGGGCCAAAAGTTTTGCTGATCGGAGGATGCCCAACGCAGTTTTAACCAGTTGAAAACGCGCCTGACTTGTTCGCCTGGCATTAAGGTGTTTAATCCTGAGCTATTTGTGGTGGTTACAACCGATGCATCTGACGTGAGCATCGGGGCTGTGTTACAGCAGCGGTATGGTCCTAAGCTTGAAACAGTAGCCTTTGCGTCGAGAACCTTGTCAGATACTGAAAGAAAGTACTCTGTGGGTGAACGCGAAGCGCTTGCCTGTCTATTCGCGTTTGAAAGGTGGCATATTTACCTCTGGGGTAGATGTTTCACCCTTAGAACCGACCATTAGGCTGTAGTTGCTTTGTTAGCCGCAGGTGATGCAGGCCGACGGCCTTTAAGGATTTCGCGGTGGTCAGCTAGACTTCTGTATTACAACTTCGAAATAGAATATTGCAAGGGCTCAGAAAATGTGGTCGCTGATGCCCTGTCTAGGCTGCCAATTCAGACCTGTCCAGAACTTAGCAAGGATGAAGAAACAGTGTCTTTAGTGACATCTGTAGTTGACAAAGAAACCGTCCAACTTGCAACGAATGCAGACGTGACGTTGCAAAAAGTCTGTGAATGTGTATCCAAGGGCAGGGCTTTTAAGAAGCATATAAATGAGGTAATGGCTTACTTTCATGTTAGGAATGAACTCTCTTGTGTTGACGGATTACTCATGCGTGGTGACCGTGTAGTTATTCCTAGTGTTCTGGTACCTACTTTCCTCCAATTAGCACATGAAAATCATCCAGGGATAGTACGTACTAAGCAACTTCTGCGTGAAAGGTATTGGTGGCCCCAAATGGATCGTTCTGTAGAAGAACATGTCAAGCATTGTCACATCTGTCAGCTGACAGACAAGCCGGCCAAGCCGCGTGTAGCACCGTTGCAGCCAGTTGAATGGCCTGAAGGGCCGTGGCAAAAGTTGCGTATGGACATTGTCGGCCCGTTAAATGCATCTTTTCCCAGGTATCTTGTTACCTTAGTCGACTACTATTCAAAATGGCCTGAGGTTCTTGGCACGAATTCTATCTCCACAGAGGATGAAATTAAGCTGTTGGAATCGTCGTTTAACCGGGAAGGGCTACCAGAGTTCTCAGTAACTGACAATGGTCCACAATTTGTCTCTGTACAATTTCAGGAATATCTAAGAAACCGGGCATCTGTCATATATTTTCGTCCAATTATTACCCCCAGGCCAACGGTCAAATAGAACGCCTTAACAGGGTTCTTAAGGAACATTTGCAGGTAGCCAGACTTGAAGGTAAAGATGCCTCGAGGAGCATCACACAATTTTTGAGTTCGTATAGGGTCACACCACATGCGGTGACTGGCCTGTCTCCAGCTTTTTTGCTGCACGGTCGACAACCTCGTTCCAAAGTAGACATTAGCACCTTTAGGATTCGTCCTAAAGTATCGGAGTCTCCCAATGGGTTGCCTCATGTCTGGAATCAGGTTGCAGCGAAACAGAATAAGAGCAAAGGGTATTTTGACAAAAGGAAAGGTGCGCAGCAAACCCGCATAAAGGTCGGCGATTTGGTTAAGGTAAGACTCCATAGGAAAGGCTTTTTCAAGTATAGTAGGCCTCTTACAGTGAAGGCTCAGGTTGCGCTGTCCACTTTTCTCCTCAGTGACGGAAAAGTGTGAAATGCATCCAAGTTAACAGTAATTCCTAGGGATTCTTCCCAGAATGCCGCCCTTTCTACTACACCCAAAGAACTTATTTACTCTTATTTCAGTTTAGATCTTTGTGGCAGTCAGTCCCCTGGTGCACCTATGTTGCAGGGCTCCACCCCCAGTTTTCAGCCAGACTCTGATTCGTCAGAGATCTCTTTTAGTGAAGGGTCTGAATCAGGTGTTCCCCAAGGAAGGTTGGGAAGTCAGCAGGACCCGGTGCGGGTACCTTTTTCAAGTAATTCACTAAATCTCAACCCTAGGGAGAGGGAAAGTGAAGGGGCTACAAGGTTTTCAAAGACGACCGAACCTGGTCGCACTTCAACAAGTTCTACTGAGACTTCTATGCGTCCGCGCCGTCAGACAAAACGACCTGACTGGCTCAAAGATTTTGTCACTTAAGGTCAAAAGAGTTCTTCCTATAATGCCGTGGCTAGTGCGCCCAGCCACGACATCGCAGGAGACTTTCAGTTCTTTGTTTTTTTGCAGTGTATTTCGTTTCACAAGGTGTGACGTATCTGTTGTATTAGGCCACTTGTACCTGTGCGCGAACTGTTTTCCCCGCCGCTCGTGTGGCGTGAACATTCCTTAATGGAGATTCTGGGACTTTCTCTAGTGTTACCCTGTGATAATGCTCATTTTGTCGACGGGGTGGGGGGGATGGATGGATGGATGGATGCTATGAGCGTCCCCTTTATAACGGGGTGGTGACAAGTATGCCACCAGGCTCGACAAAAAAAACCCTTTTTTCTTTTTTGATGTTGGCCTAATGCCTCTACTTCGATAAATTCTATCTTAATGGAAAAAAAGGTAAATTTTCAGCTTAAGTTCTCTGCCATTTACGGCACACTGTCCATATTTTATTTTTCCAATATTTATTTTTGTCCTTTCTCTCTAATTTTCTGCCACCAATACTCTAACCGTCTCTTACTTATTTCAATTGCGGGTGTGTTCAGCTTTCCATTGTTGTCCCTAAAACCCAAGGCTTCCTGTAGGCTCGTGCCCAAACGTACACCTGGGTGGATATCTCCACATTCAATCAGAACATGCTCCGCCGTTTCCTTATCTTTCCCGCAGCATGTGCATTGTTCTTCTTCTTTACTGAATCTTGCTTTATAACTACGCGTTCTAAGGCAACCCGATCTCGCTTCAAACAGTAAAGCGCTTCCCCTTGAATTATCGTAAAATGCCTCCCTCCTTATTTCATTTTTGCCCTTTCGGTAGTTACTCAAAGCCGGTTTTTTCTCCATAGCTGCCATCCAGTAAATCCTCTCCGCCTCCCTGACCTTTCCCTTAACGCTCTTTGTTGACATATGGCTTACAATACCAGCCGTATATTTACTAGTGAGTCTTCTAGTTCTTTTTCTCCACTGTGTGTCCACGCTCTTCCTATACAAATAACGGAACACCTTCTCTGCCCATCTACTCTCCTTCATATTTCTTAGCCTTTCCTCGAACCTTATTTTGCTCTGCGCTTCCCTCGCCTCAAAACCCGCCCACCCCATATCGCCCTTTACAGCCTCGTTTGTCGTCTTCCCGTGAGCACCCAACGCGAGGCGTCCCACAGTCCTTTGATTTACATCCATTCCCGATTGCACCTCTGCCCTCATGCACACCACTGAGTTCCCAAAAGTAAGCCCTGGAACCATTACACCATTCCACAGACCTCGAAGCACCTCATACCTATTGTATCCCCACAACGCTCTGTGCTTCATTATTGCCGCATTTCTCTTTCCTTTTGCTGCCGAGGCTTTTTCCTGTACCTCCATGTATCTATCACTCTCATTTACCCATACTCCAAGGTACTTGTATTCACTTACCCTCGGTATTTCTTGGCCTTGTAGGGACACCGTCTGATCACAGGGATCATTGAATACCATCAATCCACACTTCGTTACACTGAATCCTAGTCCAAGAGCTTCACCTTCCCTTCCGCATATATTCGCCAGCTGCTGTATATCATCTCGCCTGTCCGCAAATAAGACGATATCGTCCGCATAAAATAAACCTGGAAGCTTCTGCTCAATCATCATGCCGCCCTGTTTGTGTGACAGATTAAAACCAATGTTGCTACCTTCTAGCGCTTTTTCCATACTCACCATGTACAGCATGAATAACAGCGGGGACAAAGGACATCCCTGTCTCAGACCCTTGCTAACCTCAACGTTCTCTTTGCTACGCATTCCTTCCCACTCTATGCAAACTGTATTTTCTCGGTATATCTCCCTCAAAAGCTGTATACAGTCGTCGCCCATGCCCATTCCTTTCAATATATCCCACAAAATTTCCTGATTAACGTTGTCGTATGCCCCAGTGATGTCCAGAAAAGCCACGTACAAGGGCCTATTCTCTATTTTAGATATTTCTATACACTGAGTGAGAACAAACAGGTTATCGTCTAACCGCCTGTCGACTCGAAATCCGTTCTGAAGTTCTCCCAAAATATCGCTATGTTCGGCCCATGTTTCTGTTTTCATTTTTACTGCTTGCATCGCCAACCTGTATAGTACCGATGTAATGGTTAGTGGTCTATACGAGCGAATCTTGTCCTTTTCTCCCTTGCCTTTATAGATTAAGTTCATTCTACTTTGTCGCCAACTGTCCGGTATTTGTCCGTCCTTTAAGCTTTTTTCTACTGCTTTTAACAATGCTTCTTTAGTGTTATGTCCTAGTTCGTTAATGAGGCTAACGGGAATCCCATCTAAACCCGCGGCAGTGCGCTTTGGAATTTTTCCTTCGGCCTTTTTCCAGTTGAAATTATCAAGTACTAGCTCTTCCTCTGTTGCTTTCTCCGCCACACTTTTACTCACCGGGGAGATCCCCTGGACGCTCTTTTTAAACGAATCGGCTGTTACCTTTTGGATGTAACCTAGCGCTTCGTACCCTTCCAATTGATTTCCTCCTTCATCTAGAATATGTTGTTGCGTTTTGACAGACTTCCTACCTAGCGCCTTTATGTGGCTCCAAAAAATCCTAGGCGCGGCCTCCTTTTTTTCGTGTATCTCTGTC
The DNA here is from genome assembly GCA_013436015.1 of Rhipicephalus annulatus. Classification (NCBI taxonomy): domain Eukaryota; kingdom Metazoa; phylum Arthropoda; class Arachnida; order Ixodida; family Ixodidae; genus Rhipicephalus; species Rhipicephalus annulatus. The sequence continues at coordinate 25,288 of WOVY01012388.1, forward strand.
ATCCAGCGTTCACTTTCACCTTTAATTTTTGCCTCTACCAATTTCTGTACAAGGGATTTTTTCTCTAAATATATTTCCCATATTTTTTTGACTTCGTCCTGCGGCCGCTTCTCCTTTTTTGCCTTTCTATGCTCCCATGATGCTTCGCGTCGCTTCTCGATCGCCTCCCGGATTTCCTTGTTCCACCAACTTTTTGGCTTCCTTTTTCCTTTCCAGCAAACAGTTTTCTTCTCTTTCCCTATCTCCTTCGTCATTAGATGTAACAGCTCACTATACTCCCAGTCCTTGCCTGGTATTTCGCCTACTTCTTCCTCGACTCTTGCGGCTATATTTATTATTTGTTTGTCATTTAAATACGAGCTGCCAGACTTTGATTCCATGCTCATATTTTCAGTTTCGTATCCCATTTGTAATGTTATTCGTTTATGATCACTACCCAAGCTGTTAATGCCTTCCTCGTCTATCCTCATTTCTGTCAGTTTGTGGTAAATTCCTTCAGTCATGAGACAATAATCAATACTTGATTGCTTGTTTCCGACTTCCCATGTGATCTGGCCGTCACATTTAGGCCCCGTGTTAACTATCTCCAGACTATGTTGCTCGCAAAGATCTAGTAATAACTTCCCATTGGTGTCTGAATATCCGTCAAGGTCATGTATGTGGGCATTCACGTCCCCTAGAAGGATGATTTCGGCCCCATTACCAAATTCCTTAATATCCGCACTCATGCAATCCACTATCTCCTGATTCTTTTCTCTGCAGTTATTCCCCGTCCACAAGTAGGCTACCCCTAGCCACGTTTCCTTTCCACCTACTGTGCCCAGAACCCAGAGGTGCTCTGAACACGTCTGTTTCACTCTAACCCATTTGGCTCCGCGATGAATTAGCATTCCTACACCCCCACCTTTCCTTTCCGATATGGTCCTGTTACACCCTTCCCAAACATAATTTTCAATATGTGGTGGCTCTTCCAAGTCTCTAAGGTGTGTTTCTGCAACCGCATACACGCCTATCTGTTCTTTGTTTAACTGCTCCTCAATCTCTAACCATTTTGCCTTCTTTCTGCCACCCTGCATGTTTATGTAACTAATTGCAACACGCGCCTTTTTCCTTTTTCTTTTACCTTTTTTCTGGTTTTTCGCAATTCTACCTGTCAAAGCGTCCTCCTGGTTGTTTTCCCTGTTACGATCTACCCCGGACTCCGAAGGGCCCGTGAGCCCCCCAAAAAAGCTACTGCGCGTCCTGCCAGTCGCCAGCCCACCTCGTGTCCAAGCCTCTTATCGAAATGAATCTTGTCTCTTTGGAATCCACCCCACCTGTGCACTTCCCTGTTTAAATCCACTACCTCGAAACCCTTCTCTCGACTAATTCGCCATATCTCTTTGTTTGCGTCGACAACCGCTCTTTGCAGGTTGACGTTGCGTACTGGTACTTCCGGTACTGTGCATACTACAATTTGCACCTGGGGGACACGGCGCGCATGTCATCCACCCCTTTCGCCAAGGTCGTCGCTAGTCCTGACGATTCATTTTTCAGGACGTCATTTAGCCCTCCCGCAATTACAACGAGGTTACGATTGTTAGCTTTAGCTGCGAGTTGTTCACCCGCTTGACTTATTACTGTCCCCAGCGTTTGTCCTGGGAACGTCCCTATCGCAACTCTCTTGTCGCCTTTCACCCTTTCTTTGATTGCCGCTGCGCATCGGACTAAATTTGAGTCACCGGCGATGATGACCTGTTCAGACATTCCTTCTGAAACCTGCACCTGGCTGCTGACTAGGTGACTAGCGTGAGTCACGGCTGCTGGTTTGCTCCCTCCCTCCCTCAAAACTACTTCCCGGTAGCTGGGCCCTGTGACCAATGTATCTGCCTTTGTCATGCCTGTTTCCTTCATCTCTCCCGCACGGGGGGTCGTCGCCATAATGCTTCCGCCGTCACCTGCGTCTTCGTTCCCTTTCACGACCTTCGATAGGCCCTTCTCGGCTGACCGGAGCCTTTCTTCCATGGCTGACGTTTTCTCTCGCTCCTTCGCCAATGCATTCTCCAGCTCTGCGATTTTCTCCATGAGTCCACTCTGGACCGCCATCATATTTTTCATTTTCTCCTCGAACTCGCACTGTCTACACTTGGCGTCATCTTCTGCTTTCTCCTCCGCACTAACTTCCACCTTCCAACCTACCCCGCACTCTGAACACTTTACGGTCTTTTTGACCATGGCTAGCTCAGTTTACCGATGCCCACGTGTTAGAAAACTGTACTAAAATACACTGGTCTAAGCCAAAAAGAACCAGAATAATAAATAAATACGCTACACTTCACAGCACCTGCGCATGCACGTGGTCGGTCTACGCGCAGACCTCAGCCACGTGGTGGCTGGAGAAAAAAAAAGACACAGTACAAAATACTAAAAAAAACGTACACCGTAATAGACCTAATCAAGCTTTACGCTAGCGCCTTACGTTCTCATAACGCTACAGACAGAGGCAAGCTGGAAACATGCAAAAACACTTATCTGTAGCTGTCATTCCGGAGCTCTCCAAAAACACGTCCGACCTTTACCACACTCCACGTCCACATGTTGTGTCGTGGCGCCACCTGTGAGTGGCGCGCGCACTGAGTGCGCCCTAGTGTGTACTATGTTCAACAGATGTCGTGTGTAACGGCACACACGCGATTGACTGCATGCAATCACGTGTGTGCCGTTACAGACGACATCTGTTGAACAGAGTACACACTAGGGTGCACTCAGTGTGCGGGCCACTCACAGGTGGCGCCACGACAATACAAAATTGTCCACTTGTGGCTTTGAAACCATGAATCCGACGTTCCAACCGGGACAGCATTCAAGACAAAGTTCAGCGAAGTCTTTGGTCGTCCTGCTGTTCGCAAACTTCTTGCGGAGCAGCGCCTTCAGTCAAGATTTCAACTGCCTGGTGAGAATTTCACCAGTTACACAGAGGACGTAATTGACTTGTACAAACGCGTCGATCGAACATAGCATAGATGAACCACATCAAGCATATTTTTAAGGGTATCGACGAGGTCGCAATCCAGATGCTCATTTCAAAAAGCCCGGCTACTGTCGTCCAAGTTGCGAAGCTCTGAAAACTCTGCCAAAGCTATGATGAGCTTCGCCGGCAACGTCTCGTCACCCGCCGTGCTGTCCCACATCAGGAATCGATGTCCGGCTTAACTCCCTCGCAAGATGCCGTCCTCCTCTCGCAGATCAAAGGTTTCGTACGCGAAGAAGTTGTCCGCCAACTCTCGCTCGTCTCCGGCCTACCGGAGCGCAGTGCGCCGCTTAGCCCTACACTACAGACTATTATACAAGATCAAGAGTCGGACGTCCTTCCTCCGCAGCTGGTGCTACAGGTCAATGCACCATTGACGTACGCCGAAGCAGCAGCACGACCACAGACGTTTTAAGCGCCGCGTCCATTGCCTGCTCCTGTTTATGCCGCCCAGCCGCCACGACCTTCAGTCCACCGAGTCTTTACTCCATGGCGCACTGCCGACAACCGATCGAAAGGCTTTTTGTGTGGTCTACTCGGACACGTCGCCTGTGCCGCCTCCGCCCACTCCACTCGCGTGAAAAACCACGTCCATATGAGTACGGCTATACCCTAGACAACGCAAAAACAACCTCAGTACATCCTCAGTACGCCTCCATGAGTACGTTAATATGTCCTCAGAATGTCCTCTTAAGGTACGAGAGTGGCCCTAATCCAGTCCTGTTGTCCGTACACATAACAACCTCAGGGCATCCTCAGAATGACACTTCAGGACTTTTTCAGTATCTTTTTAAGACGACCTTTGTGCAGCCAGTGCAGTACTGTAGGCTCTAATATTATGTTCTATTACTACCTATGATTTATTTCTTTTCAACGTATTTATATGCGTCAAAAGAAAAATACCTCTAGAGGTGTGTACGTATACTGCATCAAGCAACAAAGAGGTGCTTGGCTGTGACAATAAAAGAAACAAAGATTTTTGACAAAAAATATTTATTATAGCCTTAGTTACAATTGGTGGTCAGAAGAGGTTTTCAGGCATCTGAGTCAGAGTAGTCCGAGGCAACATCTGGAAAAAGAAAGCAATATTCAGAGGGAGAATACAGATTTGCAAAGATGCTATTCTCGGCCACTCCTCTGAAAAAAAAATGTCAGAATGAAGGCAGTTACAATTTACAAATGAACCTGATACTGTCTTGTGTCGAACAACGATTCCATGAGTCTCACAGGTCAAATGTGTAAATAATAAACATGAAGGTCACTATCAACACCTACGCTCAGGCTGTATGCTTTCAGAGTTGCCGAGAACCTGTGACCTCTTTTTGCGGAGCTTTTCACCAGCATGACGAAGCCACACGTTTATGATGTTTTCGACATCGCTTCTTTTAGCGTCTTTGAAGGCCTGCTTCACCACTCCTGGAATGCAAAAATTAGCAGATATGATATTTTAGATTTAAAACATCCTTCTTGGATGTTTCACCTGATTACTGAATAGTACTGTATTCCTAGGTATGTTCAACGGTGAGTTTACACAAATACATGCCATACAGAAATTGTGCTACACTGAGCTGCACCATATCAAGCAGCTGAGGCTTTACTACATCAGATAAAATTATGGCAGACTTACTAAAGATAACCTCTGGTGTATCGAGGGCCATGAATTGTTTCTTTCCCTTTTGTCCTGCCCAGCTGTACTGCACAGCCACTTCATGGCTGAGCAGCAATTCTAGAATTCGTCTTATGGCTGTGCCAACTGATGAACCTCCAATGCCAGATCACTGGTATAGCTATAAAAGCAAAATATGTTATTAGTAACACGCAGCTACTCTACTTAAGCTAATTATTACATATTCAAAAGAAAGGGACCATACCAACTGTGACTTCATGGTTGCATTGACGGCAAGTTCACTATCAAAGTTCTCAAATTCCTTGACGTCAAGAAATTGGTTCTCCACGACATCCTTGCTGCTTACTTCAAGTGTTTCGTGGCAGATGTGTCTTTGAATTGCATCCAGCTGCCTACCTTGCTCCTCGTTTATGATTAAAACTGTCTGGAGCATCCGGTTCATCTGGTGCAAATATTCTGAAACTGCGACCAAAACAAAAAAATTACAAGCAATAGTGTCACTTAGTCACCCTGTAGCTTACACTTCAGTTGAGGACTAGCATTTACTAAGGATATATATGAGAAGCTTTAGCAACTATTTTCCTTTAAAGTAAGCCTACAGGTCTAGATGTTCATATATAGTAGAGATGTGTGAACATTCAAATTTTCAAATATTTTTAATAGTGTTTGCTATTCGGTTCTCTGCCTGTTAAATCTGCCTGTTAAATCTACCTGTTAATTCCTGCCTAATAAATCTTACTTTGAGTCCTCCAGGCATTCTCAGCTTCACGATGGTGTTGTGGTCGGCCAGGGGGACTAGCTGTAAAGTATACCATGAAATGTAAGTAAGACATTCATGCAATGATCTTTACATGCAATGGCTGCATCAAAACTCACGGGTACTCTGTAGGTATTGCGCAGAATATTTATGGTGTAGTCCTCTTTCATCCGTATAATGAAAACAAAAAAGGCAATATCTTTAAAGCCTGAAGTTCTGACAGCTTTTAAAAGAAGTTTCTGGTACTACTACTTACAGCGATGATCATACTGGCTCACAGCACTTTCCCTTGTACAGTCATTGCCTGTGACACATGCAAAAAGTGCTGTAGCTTTTCTAATGACCGTTAATTTGCAAATTCACTTATAACACACCACAAACTCATTAGTTCTATGTTGAAGGGGGCAAGTTTTTCTGTGTCTAAAATATGCCATAGCATTCTTCATAACACGAAAAACAGTCATAAAATTTGTAACCTGCATCACAACACCTTATGTGTATAGGGAACCAGTGCTGTAGTTTCCACGACCACCCTGGTGGTGAAAGTGCGTACTTCTCAGCTGCTCCCGCAGACGAGGGCGGCGGCTCGTAGAGGCGGTGCGTGCGCGCATTGCCGTAACAAAACCAAATGGCGCTGGTGATACTGCTGTGTACTTCAAGTGCAATAATATACAAAAAGAGGGAGAATGTATAGAGGAAAGAGAGGACACAGAAAGAGGAGGCGGCGTTGGATCCAAGCGGTCAGACGAGCAAAATTCTGCTCTCACTCTTCGATCTAGGGCTGTCGGGCTCGTTTCAAAACTGAATGGTGCGTGTCTGCTATATTTATTCGATAGTGAAGACAGGTGCGAGTAGAAACCAGGACCAGACAGCAGAGTTGAAACGGTGTTTTGTCAGAAATAAAACAAGCATATTTTGCAACATACGGCATATGTCATTTTTTTATCTGGCTTGCTGAGCATTTAGTCGTGCACTTCAGGACTAACAAGTCTCCATGCGTCCATCCATCTGACCCTGACCCCACCACGAAACTCCATCTGATGCCACCGCGTGAAGTGAATGATACAATAGGCAGGTAGTCTTTTTTCTTTGTAAACGGTTGCGTGTAAAGAAAAGCTGCCTTGTCCACAAGACCAGTGCGGGGCCACGGTCACCTACGCCTCTGAGCTGTTATAAAATATACTCTCGCGGTGAACACTTGATGTCGAGATGCCTCTGTTTAACTTAATTTGTGCAGAATACAGGGTTTTTGTTACGAACAAAGCAGCCGACTACTCGAAGCTTACCTTTCTAGAGCAAGCCGATGCGGTGAGCATTTTTCTCACTGGCTGCCATGGCTAAACATAACATCGGAATTTATGCCTTGCTAGAGAACTTAAAATGTCTTTTATCTTTACTCGTTTAGTTCACCTAACACACAGTTCTAATTTTTCCGTTTGCCTGTGTCAGCCCGAAATAAAGGTGTCCGTTCATCGATAATTGCTAGGCTTTCATGTGCCAAACAAGATATCATTTTGAGGTACAATGTAGTGTGCATATCAAGATTGTGACCGCTTGGGATTCTTCCAATGCGCACAAATATCTTGGTTCACGGGTGTTCTTATATTTCACCCCCACCGAAACGTGGCCGCCGTGGTCCCTAATCTATCCCGCGCCCTCAAGAATAGAAGCACGACACCACATGTGCTATGCTGCCACGGTGGTTTGCTTGATCAACGTTCCTGTACATACATACCGTGGACAGAGCATACAAACGATGCCTAAAAAAATTAACGCAGCTACCACTTACTCTGCCTTTGTTTTTGTTTCAGTTTACTGCAAATGTTCAAGTGTAGTATTGTCGCAGCACGGACATATCAATGGGCCCATGTCAGCCAGTACTAGCATAAGCTCAAAACCCAGCACCCAACTAGAAAATGAGGACGAGAAAGCTGCCATCACGGCACAGTACTGTCCCTTCCGATAATACAGTCGATCCCAGATATATCAAACTCGGATATACCGAATTATTGGCTTTATCAAACAGTTGCAAAATCCCCTTGAACTTTCCATGCAAAAGTATGGGCCCGGTGCACCCGTATATTGAACTCCCGCTCAGTGGGACATCCGCTATGTCGAACACTGCGCCGCACCGAAGCCCAGAAAGTGAATTTTTCCTAGCAAGTATTGATTAATTTTAGGCTGTGTTCTAACAAGTTCCGAACCGTTTTTGCGCGCAGGAGATGAAAAGGAAAAAAGACAGGTGTCATTCCATTGCGCTGATCTGGTTCGTTGCGCGGCACTTGCTACATCTGTACGTTTGATGCGCAATCTGCAGGTCTTAGCGCGCGGACATAATGTTTTCCAATAGACCGATTGCTGAGGGCACCGAAATGAGAATGGGAAGTGACTCAACGATCTCAGTGCAATGTTCACATGTGGTTCGCATTCCCTCACTTATTGTTAGTGCACAATGGCATGCAAGCCTGAAAAGCTTGGCCTTCGAGATTTGCTACCTTGTCACGTATTTTTAGTATTTTTGGTTTTAAAACACACGTCTTGGAAGCTATGCTTTTTTAAAAATCTTTTCGCATCAAAGCCGCTAAAGCAGCGGCTGCCAGCTACAAAGCCATAGTGACATCGATATCGCCAACATGTCGATGGTGAGAACTCGGCGTTGCGTCTTTTGCGCCCTGTGGTTTTGTGCACTTCTCGCCTCCTTCTTGATAAATCCTCATTCGGGAGTTTAACTGAACGTTGACCCGCACGTAGCAATAAAATTATGACTGGCGCTTGGAGTGGCGTCAAGTAAAACGCTGTGTTGTAAACATTGCGGGCCAGGTGATGACTTCGGGAGCGTCATGACCACTAACAACGGTGTATGGTGCCTCAGTGAACTCTGCGACTTATCAGCATTTCCGGACACCATTTCGAACAGAATCGACTTCATCGGTACAGATGACAATGTTGCTGTTTCTGACTGCATCAATGCTGAGATTTTGGCTGCCGGTGTCGTCGAAGTGTACTCGTGCGTGTATGATGAACAAGCAAGCGCCTTCGCTGCCGCCGCTAACCAAGCTTGCATCGGCGTTCTGCGTCAACCAACGTTGTGGTCGAAGGAGCTAAGTTGGCTTATTTGGAAAGCTTCAATAATATTAAGCATGACTTGAACTTGACAGCGCGCAAGAAGCAAGTTCACGGACAAAATAAAGTGTGGTAGCTTGCAGTTCGCACTTTGTTTTCGAGTGAATCGTTATTTTAGTTCTTGTAACGATTTTATAGGCCTGAAATTATTCAATTTACGTCTGATATATGCATATTTTGTATTTCGAATTTTCGATATATTGAACTATTTCGCAATCCCCTTCAAATTTGATATATCTGGCATCAACTGTATATGAATAGATGCAGTTCGCTTTGCAGGGTTTCTAACCGTTCTTTAGTGCTTTTTTTGTGAGAGTGGCTTTCGGACAAAGTTATTTTTCTAAACCACAGTGCAGTATAACTGCCGCAATGGCTTTTCAAGCTGTTTGTTCCAAAATGAAGCACGGCAGTGGCACAAGCGCGTGCTCTCAGAGTGGTAAACTGCGGCCAGTCGTCCGGCCGCGAGCAGCTGAGGTGTGTCGCAACACTTCACCAGGTGCTTTTTTCCAGCGCGCCACCTATCTAGTGCTGGTCTCCCATAGAATAGTGCATACATAAGCATTTGTCAAGAGTGGTCACACCTGTACCAAAAAAGTGCAGGTACAGAAATGAGTAATATAATACAGTATCCATACTGCTTCATTTTTGCAATCAAAAGAAGCAACAAATTCTCGGATGCTATTACCTCTAAAACATGCAACATGCATGAATATGTCTGTCCACAGTCTCGGTCAGTCAACACTTAGAGGACATAAAAAGTCAAATTAGGACAGTAGTAATTTAAAAATGTAGTTTAAATAAAAATTCTAGCAACATCTGAACTTCAGCACCTAAGTCTAGGAAATTCATTTGTAGCAACACACATATCCTGTAGTATATGTAGTGGCTTAATATTAATCTATACCACAAACTTCTTGGTCTTGAGAAGTTGCTGCAATTCACTTGCTTTTTTCATTAATTGCTGAAAATCTTATAGTCGCACAACATACTGCATAGACATATAGTTGGGCATGCCTTACCACTATGTGCAGATCTCACTGATGGCCAAGCACATGGTGGGTCACTGGTAGGCCTTTGTATTGGACTAATATATCTTGTCCCTGGCCGAAAACAGAGCAGCAGAGGTCAGACACAACTTATAAGGTAAAAAAATGATAGGATCTGAATGTCTCCAATGCTACGGTAGTTTCATTCTTTTCAATATCGCATTCCATCAATTTACAGCGCAGCACAAAACCCTTACCTTAGGGCACCACACTTGATGTACAGTATACAACACTGTTTCGGGTAACATCTATGACACAAACATTTAGCCTAGAAAAGCTTCTTCACTCTAAGCTTCTTTCACTAATTACTGAAACGTTTATGGTCCGACAAAAGACTCCCTCGATATATATTGTAGAAATTCTTACCACTCTGTGCTGAGCTTGCTGACTGCATAGTGGATGGTGGCTCGGTTGCAGGCCTTTGTGCTGGACTAACACATCTTGCTTCTGGTCAAAAACGAAAAAGTGCAGTTGAGACAGAAGTTATGCTTAAAGAAAGGCTAGGATAAAAATTTCTACAATGCTAATTAAATTCCAAATGAAATTCCACCAGCTTACAGTGGATAACCGCCTCACACGTACCACAGTTGATGAGCAGTTCGTGCCACGATTCAGGGTTACAGTTATGATAACATTTTGGCCTAGGAAAGCCTTTTCGCTCGAAGTTTTTTTAACTAATTACCGAAACATTTATGGCCCGAAAAAAGACTGCTTTGATATAGAGTGAAAAAAAGCCTTACCACTCTGTGCCGAGCTTGACGACTGCCAAGTAGACCGTGGCTCGGTGGCCGGCCTTTGTGCTGGACTAACACATCTTGGTTTTGGTCAAAAACGGAAAAGTGCAGTTGAGACAGACATTACACTTGAAGGAGAAGATCTGAATTTCTCCAATGCTAATTTATTCCTAACATAATTTTACCAGCTCCCAAACCATGACCCTGCCTCAATGGTCCAGGAACTCAGTCATAGCACCACACATCTTGCACAGTATGCTCAGTGGTTTGGGTTCGCAGCTATGCTACAAAGTTTTTGGCCTTGAAAAGCTGCATTTAATTCCCTCAAAACTTGTGTCGTTACCTACTGATAAGCTCGTGGTCTCCAAACAGGATGCATGGATATATAGTAGCGGTAAACTTACCACTGTGCACCGAGTTTGTTGGCAACAAAGGACAGAGTGGGTCTCTGGTAGACCTGCGGTCGGGGCTATTATATCTTGCTCCTGGCCAAAATTAGAGAAGCACTGTTGAGACAGAAGTTAAGGTTCAAGGAAAAATGGCTCTAAATTTGTCCAATGCTAATCTCATCTTCGGCAACATAGACAGCTTATCGTAGATAACTCTTACTGGATGCAAGCTACACTCACAGCTATAACAAGGAAACTAAAATTTCTAAAAACTTGCTCAGCTTGTATAAATGCATGCAAAGTCTCAATCCCTACACTTTGTTCCACTCAATTATTAAATATTTTGATGTGCTCCTCAAAGATTTCTTTTAAACATCTGTGTAAGCTGTCTTCTAGTAACTAAGAACATGGTAAACAGTATTAATATTGAAATAAGAAAGATATTATGTAAAAATAATAATATTCAAATAAGAAAAATATTTTATATACTGAATTCTCAGATGCTCTTGTCTAATATTAGTCTTGCACTTCGACATTCATGTCAAGGTGCACTGGTCATAATTATGCAGAATTATTTTACAGTACTTTTAAGCATGGAAGCAGGTGGTGATGCAAGCTGCTCTTGTGGGAAGTCCATCGTCCTAGATTTCTTTTTGCGTTTCCATTTTCCGTAACTTTTCTCATGAGCGCTGAAGCTGGATGACCCTGATGCCTTGGACAGGTTCAGTCGTGCTTCAGCGTAGGTGTCTGAAAGAGGTAACTTACATGGACAAAATATACAGAACAATTTACTAAAAAAGAAAAGCACTAAGAAGGAGAAACATTTACTTCTATTTTATATTTATCAACCTTTCTTTCTGAAGTTATATAGCCCAGAACACAATGTTTTCTGTGTATACTTGCAGAACCTTTTTTTTTTCACCAAGATTACGCAGGACAGAGAAGTGACACTTGAGTATCGCAAGAATGATTGGTTCCTTACTGTGAACTCGGGAATTAGTCAAGCCTGACACAAAATGAGCTATAGATACCTGCTATAAAAAGCTCACTGAATGGTATGTGCCTTTTTGCAGAATATGGACAATCTGCAATTTATAGATATGTGTATGCGTGTAGCTGTCCTCGTTTACATAACTCAAAACTTCACACAAAGAAACTGCCCGACTCATTTTGTTAAGTGAATTAAGGCAGTGTCTTGTTAAGTGAATCAGAGCGGTGAATAAAAGCAGTAGATTAGTTAAAGAGGTCGTGCAACATTTTCTGGCTGTCCGTTCAATAATATACTCTCGCTCTTTTGAATATACAGGTTGTTTCAATAGCTATAAAAGCACAGAAATCGATTTCCTATCAAGCGTTCACCTCAGCTCTACAGCCCGCGTCATCTTAGTCAGTCATTGACCCAATCAAAAGCCTGCTGACAAAACAATGGGACACGGCGAGGCCTGCTGGGCCATAATTGGCCAAAGCTCGAAAGATCATACCATGCTAATTGGAGTGCGGTGCTGACGGACTTTCCAAAATTTAGTGTTGTAGGTTAAAAATACAGTGGAGGAATATGAAACGTCTCTCAGTAGTGGTGCTTCGCTAAACTGAAAACATGTTGACCACTTGTGCGTGTTTTGATAAAATTTTAGGCAATGGCACTGTATGTAAGGCTATAAAGTTACCGCAACTATTTGGATGGCCACTGTGCAGGCATGTTGCGTGCAGTAGTGAGTACATCTGTGTTTTGTGTTGGCGGATATATGTAGTTCTTGCGTGGCTTATTGCGGCATGAATAGTTTCTTGAATATGTCGAGTAAAAAAGATGTTTTTTTTGCGCTGCAACACCAGTTAAAGTCGTGTCAGAAGAATTACATCTTGTTTACAACTCTGAAAGATGACGAAAAACCTGGTATATGATGCACTAATACTTGCAAAGATAATATTATTGCTGTACAAAATTGCAAAACGAGCAATCTGTGTTCTATCTCTCATATTGCCCTGGATCCAGATGGAGAACAGATGAGCACACCATTTGTCAGAAAATGCTAGAGCTAGGGTGGGCGCCAATGAGATATCTCTGGAACGCAGTCGGCTTTCAGCACTACTGTAAGCTAAAAATTGCCGCATTGCTGTATCACTTCCTAGCTTTATTCTAATCTGTAGTTCAAAGCAAATGAAGGTTAATGATATACTTGGGATTTTATTTGTCTGATGACGTTGCATGGTTTTAACACTTACCAGTGGTGCCACATTGCCATTTTATGAGCACAAAGAGGCTAGAATTTCTAACCAGCCTAACTGAATATAGAGAAAACATGGCACTGAAATATTTAAAAATTGGCATGCCCAATGCTTAGTGAAGCAATGAAGACTACAAACGGACAGCTTACTTTTCACGACCCTTTCAAGTACCATGATTCTTCCTGTGTGTGTTGCTAACCCTTTTACAGCATGATCGATTCTCCTAAAACATTTGTAAACAATAATGACGAACCAATCTGAACAAGTGTTCAATAAGACCAACATTTTACCCAATCACATGAGGTCCACAGAATGATGACACCAATTAATAAATTTAGGCAAAGCAGATTTACTGCACTACACAAACTATGTGAAATAAAATCACAAAAGACAGGACACTGTTACCATATTTATGCAGCACACCACAGGGCACCCGGTACCAGTCAGGACCTGGACTTGCTTGAGCTCTAAGCAAGCTGCATAAATGCCTCATTTCGGGTGGCCACATGCACTGGCTGTCGCCAACCAGATAGTTCTTTTGAATGATGTCCGTAGCACCGTCTTCATTTGGGAATTCAACAATGATGTATGCTCCACCTTATAGTAGAAAGGAAGTAATTTATTAGCACATATATTTACAACTTTTTACAGCGTTTGATTCAGTAGAAATATCAGCCGTCATGCAGACACTGCATAATCAGGGTGTAGATGAAGTATATATAAATATTCTAGAAGAAATCTACAGGGGATCAACTGCTACCATAGTGCTTCATAAAGAAAGCAACAGAATACCAATCAAGAAGGATGTAAAGCAGGGGGACACAATCTTTCCAATGCCATTTACTGCATGCTTACAGGAGGTTTTCAGAAGCCTAGAATGGGAACAGTTAGGGATAAGAGTTAATGGAGAGTACCTTAGTAACCTGCGCTTTGCCGATGACATTTCATTGCTGGGTAACCCAGGGGACGAATTGCAACTCATGATAATGGAGTTAGACAAGGAGAGCAGAGAGTTAGGTCTTAAAATTAATCTGCAGAAAACAAAAGTAATGTACAACAACCTCGGAAAAGAGCAGCGCTTCGAGATGGGTAATAGTGCACTTAAATTTGTAAAAGACTATGTCTACTTAGGGCAGGTAATAACTGCAGAGCCAAACCACGAGATTGAAGTAACTAGAAGAATAAGAATAGGGTGGAGCACATTAGGCAAGCACTCTCAAATTATGGCAGGTAGATTGCCACTATCCCTCAAGAGGAAGGTATATAACAGCTGTATCTTCCCGGTACTTAGCTACGGAGCAGAAACCTGGAGACTTACAAAGAGGGTTCAGCTTAAATTGAGGACGACGCAGCGAGCAATGGAAAGAAAAATGGTAGGTGTAACCTTAAGAGACAAGAAGAGAGCAGAGTGGGTTAGGGGACAAACGGGGGTTAAGGATATCATAGTTCAAATAAAGAAGAGGAAATGGACATGGGCCGGGCATGTAGCGCGTAGATAGGATAACCGCTGGTCATTAAGGGTAACTAACTGGATTCCCAGAGAAGGGAAGCGGGTTAGGGGGAGACAGAAGGTTAGGTGGGCAGATGGGGTTAAAAAGTTTGCGGGTGTAAATTTGCATCAGCAAGCACAGGACCGGGTTAACTGGCGGAACATGGAAGAGGCCTTTGTCCTGCAGTGGACGTAGTCAGGCTGATGATGATGATATTTACAAATGCCAAAAATACAAAAAAGGCCTGGTAATGTAAGTGTGTACTAATGCATGTAATAGAGGAAAAACGACAGTCCGTTTCTTCAAGACAGTTCCTATACATTTCTGGGTTACACTGTGAAGTGGCCCCGACTGTAGGCTAGTAGATAGCTGTGATGCAACAAAAATTCCCAGCATTGCTGATGAACATGCACTGAATACAGCTCACTGAGATTCAGGTACTTCCTCCCAATGATACATGGTTCACCAGATGTATAATGGGCAAAGTTCTCTACAATAATAATAGAGCCGTCACTGAGTTTGCAGCAGCTGTTTCTGCGATCTGAAGAAAGGACAATGCCTTTAGGCAGTACGACTTCTCTGCACGGCCTCTGCACGTGGCAATGACTGTCCAGTATCATGCTCTGCCTTGAAGAAGTGGTTGCTTTTAAAACTTTCTTGGACCTCTACATTGTGTTCCTGCTCGGAGAGCCTGTTACAAAGCTGCTCAAGAGGGTTTCCTGGTTTTCTCACCAGCTTTTTTCAATTTCGACGTGAAATTTTCAAAAGAAAATGCACTCCATGTATCCAGAGGTCCAAGATGTTTGACGTCACATGCAAGGTGACAGAGGCCATGCACATTATGGGACACATACTCCTTCCCATATGCTCTTATGAATGAATGAACAAATGATTCAAGAAGCTTGCCAGCATACTCAATTTCACTCACATTAGCAGTGGGTGTTGCAAGCACTGTGACTGCTACATGCAGTGCGAGAACATTCTGATACATGTGCTGAGGTATCAGTAAAGAAAGCACTACTGGACCTCCATACAACAAGAAAAAACGAAACTCGGTCGGCTTCCATCGGTCCAGCTCTGACAAGCTTCGTGGCCTTCTATTGAAGTCGCATGGTACATACTTGGCAATCTTCAAGTATCGATCGGATACCTCACTTCGCACTTTGCTGCCAAGTTTTATTTCCTTGGGGCCCCGGAACCACAACACCAGGAGCTTGTGCACCACACCCAAGCAGACCAGGTGCATGTAGTCAAGAGGCACATCTTTCACAATGTCTATCGGCAGTTCCTCCAATATGCTATGTCCTGTGTGGTGTCGTTGTTGCGCCTGAGAACGAAAAGTAGCATTACTTCTTCGGCTCGCAGTTAAATCCGGAAAACACACTCTGCCTTGGCAATACTGCCCGCGCACTTCACATATGGTGCAGCTATATTAGCCTGTGTGACCTACGATTGAAAGAGCGAAGGCTTTGGCAGGTGCATCACATATTAGGGCATGCATGGTTATGGAGATCTCTAATGTGCCTATTGCAAGGCCCGATGTCATCAGATGTTTCAACTCGTCAACAAAGCTCCGCATAAACTCATTTGCATCCTTCGGCTTGCTGTCGCAGTAAAAACAGCCAACGACAAAAGGAGCTTCATCCTGCAGGTTGATAACACGGCCTAGGATAGTCCAAAACTGCCTTTTCGAGGTTTCTGTCAGCGGTAGTCCATCAATATTAAAACTGAGCCTAAGTTCACTGGGAATCTTTTTATAGTCCCGCAGAGTTTGCCGTAGTCCTTTCTCAAGGCCGAAATGATGGTATTTGCCACCCGCAATATCCAAAATGTTCATCACTTTCGTTGGTGTCTGCAGGAGGGCTCGCGCTGATGAAGGAGGTGAAGAAAAACATTGATGCAAACGCAGCACGTTTAGAAGTGACGTCACTGCAACATGAGACGAATGCAATTCAATCGCCCATGCTTGCAATCTTTCGCGAAAGTCCGAAACAGTCTCCTCTTTGCCACGTGTGTCGTACACAATGCAGTCATCAGTGTTAGAGGCTCCGTTCTGTGGATTCCACACGGGCACCGAGTCAACTTCCCCCGCGTCTGGCCATGCGTCAGACAAAGATGTCGATTCTTCGTTAACCATGTCGGGACCAGGCTGCTCCGAAGCAGTACAGTTCGCTGCCATGCGTTCGACTGGCGGAGATCCATTCACAGGAGGGTCGCTCAGAACGTCGAGCACTCTCATAGAACCATCAACCCGGCGACTGACTTCCCTTCTGCGCTTACGACTTTCAGTCTCAGGCATGTCTAACTTTGTTTATATATATACAAATATACATATAGACACAACTAACAAAGGAAATACGCTTCGTGGACTAACCTTGGCTGTGTGATCCCATCGTGACAATCAATTGCTTAACTCGGAGTGGCTTGGCTACTTGACTATCCAAAACGGCATCGCAGAGTCAATGGTTGCCAGCATGGATCGAGTTTGTTATTACGCGATACGTGGTAAGGCTTCTTCTTCTAGAAATTGACGGACGATGTTATATTAACATTGTGCCATAATTAACTGTTTCAATGCCTCATAAAATTATTTACAAGTGTTTTACAAAAAAGCGTAATTTGTAAAATTTTAACATAATTAGAGAGAATAAACAAGGCAAAATTATGCCATAACTAACTAGGTAAAACGAACGTGCAAATATGTTAATAATATGCACCTATTTCGAGTAAAACAGTTATTAAGATGATCGAGACCAGGGACTGCTTCGAACGAATACGGTTTATTGGAAGAAGTGAAGTAGCGCGCGCTCGAATTCTTCGACCACTTCATTTCCGATGTTATCCAAACTATTTCTTGTGATCCCCATTGACTCCAGCCTCCAGAACTTCTGTAGCTCTTGCTGGAGTTCTGTCTCCGCAGCTTCGACCTTCAGAACCATGACTGCTTGATTATGTGTTAGTTTTGTCTTGCTTTGCTCTGACGGCCCTTGCAGTACCCATCCCAGTATAGTTTCTACAGCCATCAGTCTGTCCTCGATTCTTTGAGTTCTACCAGTAAAAAATTCCCAATAATAGTCTGAGCCGATCAGTAGTTCTACAGAATTTGTTGCAGTCGTCTTGTTCCTGTGATCAGCCACTTGCATATTTAGCAGTTTCATTTTATCGCTGAGTTTCTTAGTTGGAGTGGGTATACAACTGTGCGAGATGACGTCGACTTGTAACGCTTCAATCACTGTTAACGTGCTTGTTTCTCGTGATCCTACAGTCACTTGCACCACGTTCATTAGTTTGACCTTTTCGTCTCCTCCAAATGAACCAATCGTCAGCCTTTCCTGTCGCAACACCTTCGCACCTATTTCTTTCGCTAATCCCGCTTCAATAAATGAACGTTGACTTCCGCTGTCTAATAACAAACGGCAATGTCGGCCACATGTTTCTCCTTCTACGCACGCTACAGCCGTCTGCAAAAGCACAAACTTATGCTTGATATTTTCGGTTGCTTGTAGCGTAGATGTCGTCGCTTCGGCTTGCGCTGTTGAGACCAGCTCTGCCCTTGTTTTCTGCATCACCGTTCTACACACTGACGTGGCATGTCGTCCCTTGCATTGCTTGCATTTTACTTGGGCCTTGCAAATATGTGCAGTGTGGTTTGGTCGCGTGCATCTGAAGCATGCTCTATTTTCGGTAAGCATAGCTTTCTTTTCATTCATTGGAATGCTCCTACGACAGTTTTCGGTTGCGTGGGATTTCTGCTTGCAGAATAAGCATATTCTGTCCGCTGAGCTATAGAAGCTTGAAGTTGTGCGCATCTGTCCGCGGTTCTCTCTTGGTTTTGCAGTTATCCTCTCTTGTTCACGTTGTGTTTCTTCACGAAAAGCCGCTTGCTCTCTTAAGAATAACATAAGCCTGTCCAGCTTTTCCTCGCACGCCTTTCCCGTTGCGTTCTTTTGCTCACCGTTTTCTGAAGCTGAGCTGCTTCTCATAGCCTCTTTTGACTTGAACTGCACTGATAATTCTGGTGGAATTGCTCTTTTCAATACCGGTAATAACATCGGCGCATAGCTTTCGGTTTCCACTTTTAGTGACTTGAGTGCCAATATGTTAACTTGCACTCTCTGTACTAGCCTATTTAAGTCATCGGTATTTTGAACAGACCTCACTTTCTCCAAACTCAATAGCTCATTCATGTGCATTTCAATTGAATGTTCTCGATTGCCGAACGTTTTTTGCAGTATTTTGATTGCGTTATCATAATTTTCCTCTGCCGAGTACTGAAGTCCTTCAATAGCAGCCGCAGCTTTTCCGGTTAGTGATGCTAACAAGTAATTGAACTTCTGTGCCTTGCTCATGTTCGGTCTCAGGTGAACTGCTGACTCGTACTGAGACCAAAAGCGGTTCCACTCCAAAGTTTTCCCCCCAAACTTTATCATTTCAAGCTTTGGTAGCTTAACTAGTTCCGTTGCTTCTTGTCCTGTACTTGAGGGCATCACCTGCCTTGTCCTATCGCTTGAATCCGATTGTTCAGGCTGTCGAAGTCTTGTTTCTATTGCAGATAAGATAGCCGTTATTTTCATGTCGTACTCTATGACGCTTTCGAATTCAGCTTCGGCATTGTCTTCTGTTAGAAACTTTTCCATTTGCTCGTTTGCGCTCTTGAGACTGTCGCTTATTGCTTTAATCTGCGCCTGCGCTGTAAGCAGCTGCTCCCGGTTGGCTCCATCATTAATTTGCTGCTCGGCTGCGTTAATCAGTCGCGTGATCTGGGAGCGCAGCGCTTTCCTTTTCTTCGTTATCACTTCTTTGCTCATATTGAGGTGGTTAACAATGACTCTTTACTTGTCAATCGTTTGTTCTGATGCTCGTACTGTCCACTGTGGTCTCGTCGCTCGATCCAGGTCGATCCTCTGCTCCTCCGCCGTCTTCGTCTCTGCTGCTTTGTGGCAGGTTGACCTTTCTTGCCGGCGAGGAGGTAGTATCCTGGTCACGGCACCATTATTAAGACGATCGAGACCAGGGACTGCTGCCTGGAGCGAGCGCGCGCTACTTCACTTCTTCCAATAAACCGTATTCGTTCGAAGCAGTCCCTGGTCTCGATCGTCTTAATA
This sequence comes from Rhipicephalus annulatus, assembly GCA_013436015.1. Classification (NCBI taxonomy): domain Eukaryota; kingdom Metazoa; phylum Arthropoda; class Arachnida; order Ixodida; family Ixodidae; genus Rhipicephalus; species Rhipicephalus annulatus. Next base: position 44,795 of record WOVY01012388.1, read on the forward strand.
ACAGTGCGAGAAAAATACGCCTAGTGCATTTTTTTGTCATCCTTAGAAGGTCCATATAAGAACCCTTTCAGGACAAATAGTTATCCTCAGAAGGCATTCGAAACGACGTTTCCGGGTCGTGTCGTCCTCAGTGCATACGAGGGTCGTCGAGAAATCTGCGAGGACGATCGTACCATTTGAGGACAACCTCAGGTTTTCGGGTGTTGTCTGGGACGTTTCCCTACACTCCAGATCCCGAATTGCACCCTCCTCGACTAATCCACTGACCAGCTTCTGATCGCCGATCTCCTTCTCCACGTCGTCGCTCGCCCTCCCCGATGCGCAGACGCACCTCTACAATCGACGCAGAGAACTAAATGACGCAGTTACCGAGGCAAGAACTGCGTCCTAGTCGCAAAGCACAATCCATCTTCGTTCGCCACCGAATGTAATTAATGCCATTCTTAAAGGTGTACCTGTACTACTTGCCCTTATTGATACTGGTGCCGCCATTTCCGTCATCGCCGAAAAAGTTTGCCGTTCAATTCAAAAAGTGACAACGCCTTACTTGGGTTCGTGTCTTCGTACTGCCACTGCACAGCCTGTGCAGCCTGTGGCCGCGTGTACCGTCAGACTTGTAATTCAAGGAGTGCCCTACACAGTGCATTCCGTAGTACTCACGCACTGTTCTGACGACATTATTTTAGGTTGGGATTTTCTCTCCCATCACCAAGCCATCATTGATTGCGCTCGTGCCGACGTCATCTTTTGTCCCCTTGGTAATGCTCTACCGCCAGACGATCGCCCTTCATACGCGAAGTTGATCATTAGTGACGGCACCCATATCCCTCCACGCACTACTGTCTTCGCACCTGTGTCGTGTTCCGCCGTCGTTGACGCTACCGCATTCTTCACGCCTTCCGCTGCTTTCGTTCATCGCCACCTCTCACCACTCCCAACCGCTCTCGTTACTCTTCAAGGTGGTGCGACCGCGCGCGTGCCTGTGGGGGTTCATTCCCACTCACAATGACGCTGCTTCGGGGCAAATGTATCGGTTCAACAGAAACATTCGAAATCATCGCTACACTTGACGTTACTGATGAATCATAGGAAGTCAGCGCCTTTTCCGGTAGTTCCGTGAATGGCCCTTCCACTGCCTACATTTTGAACCGTGTCATTGACGAAGGCCTGAACTCACAACAGAGGTGTGAGCTTTTGAGCCTCTTTGACAAGTTTCGGCCATCTTTTGACAGTCACAGCGCTGCTTTAGGTCGAACATCTACTGTATGCCACCAGATCGACACAGGTAATCACCCACCACCACGGCAGAGACCGTACCGTGTCTCGCCGACTGGACGCCTTGTCATCGATGAACAAGTAGTCGACATGCTAAAGCGCGTCGTCGTTCAACTATCAAACAGACCTTGGGCATCGCCGTTTGTTTTAGTTAAAAAGAACGATGGCACGGTACGCTTTTGCGTAGATTGTCGTCGTCTAAAAATAACACGTAAGGATGTTTATTCTTTGCTTCGGATAGATGACGCCCTCGACTCTTTACAGGGCGCAGAGTTCTTTTAATCCCTTGATCTACGCTCTGGGTATGCAAGTGCCGATGAATCTGGATGATAGGCCAAGAACTGCCTTTGTTACACCAGACGGCTTATACAAATTTAACGCGATGCCATTCGGCCTATGCAATGCGCCGGCAACATTTGAGCGCATGATGGACGCTATCCTACGAGGCCTCAATGGTTACCGCGAGGCTCTTGCTCGACCAATCACAGCATATTTCGCTCGGCGCGTCAGAGATATGGAACAGCGCATCCTGTGGAGGCCTGGAAGCATGGAGCTCCGTGCATGAAAGGCTTGAGAGACAGTTACGGGACTCGCTTGCTGGATTTCGGGCCGACCGGTCGTGCGCTCGCGCGCTCCGCGCGCTTGCGATCTCCCGCGTCAGCGTGGCTCTGGCCGACTGGACTCGCCCTACGTCATCTCCTGCCACCGACGACCTTCCACCTCCGACGACAGTGCAGCTCTGACTTACTGGACTTGTTCTACGCCATCCACCGACGCCGAAAGGAGCTCTCGCAGGTGCGCCCCGTCCTCGGACTCCAGTGACCGTGCTCCATCTTTCCTATCGCTTCTATCCCCTCGGTTTGTCCTCGCTCGCTGTGGCTTACCACCACACGTCTCTTCTTCTCTTCTCCTTCTTCGGCTTTCCCACATCTTTACTCCTATCCTTTTTATCCCTCCTCACCCCCATCCCTTGTGAGCTACTGTGGCGGTGTCGCTCATCGAAGCAGACAATAACGGGGCTCACTTTTCTCTTCTTTTCTCTCTTTTAATAGCCACTTCGAGACAGATACGGGACTGGCTCGCTGGATTTCGTGCCGACCGATTGTGCGCTCGCGCGCTCCGCGCGCTCGCGACCTTCGGCGTCTTCGTAGCTCTGGCCGACTGGGCTGGCCCTACGTCACCTCCTGTCGCCGACGGTCTTCGACGACAGCGCAGCTCTGACCTACCGGACCTGCTCTACGCCATCTACAGACGCCGACAACATCTCTCGCAAGTGTACCCCGTCCTCGGACTCCAGTGACCGTGCTTCCATCTTTCCTGTCTCTCCTATCCCCTCAGTTTGCTGTTGCTTCTTCTTCCTCTTTTCTATACCTTTACTTCTACCCTTTTATCCCTCCTCACCCCCATCCCTTGTGAGCTCTGAACACGTTTTTGTGCTACTTAAATGATGTCGTGGCATTCTCGCCCGATTTTCGTCGCTTGGAACAGGTTCTACACTGTCTCTCTGCAGCGGGCCTTCAACTAAACTTTAAGAAGTATCACTTTGGAGCACGCAAGCTGACTATTCTCGGACACATTGTGTCGAAGGATGGCGTTCTCCCTGACCCCACTAAGCTACGGGCTGTTTGCGAGTTCCCGAGGCCCGCGTCTCTCAAGGAGCTTCGTAGTTTCATTGGTCTTCGCTCATACTTCCGCCGCTTCGTCCAGGATATCTCCTCGATCATGGCATCTCTGACAGACCTACTTCAGGTAGACCGCGATCTATCTGCGTGGTCTCCAGCCTATGACAGTGCCTTTGCGAAGCTCCGTGAACAGCTTACAACACCACCCATACTGCGTCATTTCGATTCAAGCGCTCCCACAGAAATTCACATGGATGCCAGCAGTGTCGGTCTTGGCACTCTACTTGCCCAACGAAAGCCTGGTTACCAAGAATATGTTGTTGCGTACGTGAGCCGCACTCTTACAAGAACAGAAGTAAATTATTTGGTAACTGAGAAAGAATGCCTATAGCGATCATCTGGGCCATTACGAAATTTCGACCTCATCTGTACGGCCGCCCTTTCGATGTTGTTACCGACCACCACGCGCTCTGCTGGTTACCCTCTGTCAAGGATCCCACAAGACGCTTGACACGATGGGCATTACGGCTCCAAGAGTACGACATCCGTGTCATTTATCGCTCAGACGAGAATTAAGCATGTTGATGCCGATGCTCTTTCGCGTTCATCTGTTTCTACTGATATTGCGAGTGTCTCCATCCAAGAAAATTTACTTCCACTATTAGGACCCATCGATATGGCTGCGGAGCAGTGCAAGGATTAGTGGATTGCGTCTCTGATGGATTACCTATCTGAAACACTCGCCCGCCCGCCATCTCGAGTGCTACACCGACAAGCCTCTCACTTTGCCATCCGCGATGGAATACTTTATCGCCGCAACTACTACCACGACGACCGCAAATGGCTACTCGTCACTCCCAGGCATCTCCGTGCCGGTATATGTGCAGCTTTCCATGCCGATCCGCGGTGTGCAGACGCCAGTTTGTTTAACACCTACGCCAGGTTACGTTTTCGGTTTATTGGAGCGGCATGTACGCATTCGTTCAAAAATACATTCGATCATGCACAGAGTGCCAACGTCGCAAGCACGATCCTAGCCGTCCTACTGCACCAATGCAGCCATTACCGTGCCCAGTCAACGCCACCTAGAAAAGTCTAGGTGGTGTTGGTCCAGTGCGACCATTCGACCGGGTTGGCATAGACCATTATGGTCCTCTGCCATACACATCAGCTGGGAATCGCTGGATTATTATAGCGATCAACCATCTCACGAGATATGCAGAAACGGCCGCTCTACCAGCCGCGACGGCACGTGACGTTGCGCCATTCCTACTGCAACGTTTTGTTCTGCGTCATGGCGCTCCACGTGAAATTTTGAGCGACCGAGGCCGCGTCTTTCTCGCAGATGTTATTCAAGAACTTCTTGCTGAATGCCATGTGATTCACCGCTGTACTACCGCATATCGCCCACAAACATACGGCTTGACCGAACATTTGAACGCACTCTTGGCGACATGCTTTCTATGTATGTCGCCTCAGACCACAACAACTGGGATCTCATTTTTCCCTACGTAATGTATGCTTACAACATGGCACCTCAAGCGATGACAGGCTTTTGTCCCTTCTTTTTACGCTATGGTCAAGAGCCATCATCTCCAATTGACACCATTCTCTCCTACCGACCCGACTCATCCGAAGGCACACCAGTTTCCGAAGCTGCTTGGTATGCGGAAAAATGTCGGCAATTAGCTCGTACCCATACAACACAAGAACAAGGGCTACAAAAGTTTCGTCATGACGATGGACGGTCCCACTGCCGGTTTACGCCCAACTCTCTTGTTTGGTTGTGGGTGCCTCCCACTGCTGCTCCTGGTACCTCTACAAAGTTCATCAGCAGGTACCATGGAACTTATTGCGTCATAGAGCAAACTTCCGCTGCCAACTACCTCATCGAACCCCTCATGCCTACTGCGGACCTTGTTACGCCTGGGAGCCCACACCGAACGTCAATGCCTCTGCAAAGGCAATCTGTGTCAATGCCAGTGATCGAGCCCGCCTGACGCGATCTATTCGACGACGTCATCAAGCAGCGACGCTGGTTTTTCTTACGCACCGCACAGCGAGCTCCCTCAGCCCATGAGCCTTCAGAACCGTGTTGACGTCGTCGCTTTCGTAACAACCTGTGTCGTCGAGGCCACGAAAACGTATGCGTGGGTCGTCTAAAACCGTATCACAAACCACTTGTCCTGACGACACCTTAGAACACCTCCTTGGCTTTGTCTTCAGCGAAGGGAAAATATGTAATGAAGAAGTAGTGGGTCATGCAAAGCTCCGCAAACACATCGTCAGTGCTAAGCATGAGACGCTCGGCCCAGACAGCACTGCTTTCGCTGGCTAGGCCTACGCTCCTACCTTGTCTCAAATAACAGTTCTGGCTGTCTATATAAGTTCTTTGTTATATAGCCTCAATATCTGGCTCCTCCATGCTCTGTTTCTTTTCTCTTCCCTCTGGCCTTTTTGTTAGTGAGCAATGTAGAGGCCAAATGGCGGTCGACCTGGATGCTTTTGTCGCCTGGAATGGGTCACCCTGCTCAGCCTTAAGCACTCATTCATTGCCACACTGTACATTATAATTGTCACTTGTTTCGCCGATAAGCCATGTGGTGTCCATGGGCTCCCATGCAGCTTCGTGGTGTAATATTTGCGTTGCACACAGCAGTGATCACGAGGAAGCGTTGCTACAGATAAGCTCATTCGTTGACTGGTCAGATGGAGTGCGATCACATTTAGTAATACCAATTGTCACGCTTGCAAACGTTAAGGGTAGCCTTGAGCCGCCCCTTCACATAGTCTACAAAATATTCGAGTTGTAAATGACAGCTACATATTCGAGTGTAGTTCGAAGGTGTTTAACGTATTGAGAGACCGATTCTCGCACATGATTACTGAAAGCACCATCCCCCAAACACCAGCGGCAGCTGCAATTTCACGGAACGACAGCAGTACACTTTCTTAAGGCGAAAGCCTGAGATGCCTCATCAAAAGCGAAAATCGATTGGTGGCGGCGTCCGCCGTGGCCCCACATAGAACACGCGAAAAATCATCATTGCGTGAATACGTCATCATATGACATCACAGATAATACAATTTAGTGACATATCGGAAGTTGACATAACGTGACATCATCATATCATGTCTTCAATGTAAACATTCGACAGAAGTCTGTCTAGTTGGGTATGAAACTGGGAAATAATTTAGACTCCAACCAAAAGTTTTGAATAAACCCGACGTTTCAAAACCGACTTGGTTCCTTTCTCAGGGGTGACTGCGGAGGCTACGTAGCCTCGGCCACCCTTGAAAGCGACGGCCATCCTTGAAAGCGAGCCGAACTGGAGGAGAAGGTTGTTACTCGAGTCGTGGCACATACAGAGGACAGCCCATAACATCCACAGCTCTCTCGCAATCCTTCCCCCAGTAGTACTGCGCTCCACGGCGAAACGAGAGAGAGAGAGGGGGTCATTATCCACCCCACGATTGCTTCGAAGATGCCGCTGCTACGTAGCCTCCGCAGCCACCCCTGAGGAAGGAACCAAGTCGGTTTCGAAACGCCGGGATTCTTCAAAATTTTTAGTTGGAGTCTAAATCATCTCCCCTATCATGTCTTCGCATGGTCAAAATGGGCTGGGAGGATAGAAAGCTAGCAGTGTCGTCAATCATTGCAGTAAGAAAATCACGTTAGGTGAATAAGTATTTCGGAGGGAAGCAGGAAACGTTTTGAATGGGAAGCAAAATAACATGGTTTTCGTCTGTCAGTGAATCCATAAAGGAACACGTGAGGTTTTTTTTTGTTTTTCACTAATGAGAAATAAAAGAAGACTGTGATTTCTGCCCATTTAATTTGCACAGTGGCGTAGAACAGCATGAAATACTGACGCAAGCAAATGATAATGTAGCAATGGCCTGCAAGAAAAAATAAAACGCGAATACTGTCAAACTTGAATGCAAGTATTGAACCAGCAGGACGGCCTGCGGAATACATACGATGAGCGTGGAAAGAAACGTGAACATGCTGTATACATTCTTTGATGTTTTGAATTTATTTTTAAGCTGTTGTAGCCTGGATGATTGATTGAAATGCAGAGTCATACGTATTACAATCAAAACCTATCTTGCATCTTTTTGTTGTGTAGAAGTGTGTGAGAAGCACAAATGTCATTGAAGGGCTCGGAAAGCACCCAAAAGTCGAAATTCAGCTGTGGCGGAGAAGTGCACGAGTGTACAATGAACATGGAGCCATAAGAATTTTTCGAAACGGTGCAGTAATAGCGGAATTAGACGCGTCCGATTATCGAAACTGCGATGATCACTCTTTTTCCTTTCTCCTGCGCTCCCCTCCGCTGATATCCTCTCCCAACCCACTTTGCCCACTCGCCGAGCGCCCCTCAATGGGAAGGGTTCCCATTATCGCGTGGCATACGTTATCGCTTGGATGTAGCTTGAAACGTCGTCTACTTCTTGTTGTCGCGACTCCGGCCGTAGACTCCCGCAGTTGTGCTGTAGCTGCGTGCTTGTTGGCGAACCGTGGCTGCCGTAATCGTGCCAGAATGGATGCTGCGTTGTGTGCATGCCTTTAAAAGATTGCCAACGCGAGGGACTCATACAGGAACACGGCGTGCCCCGTACGTGTTGCACGCACGCGGGCAGCACGACGAACAACAACAAGCAGCGCGGACAGCTGCTTGCAGACTGACCGGAAGTCGTAGGCTCTTGCTCGACCAATCACAGCATATTTCGCTCGGCGCGTCAGAGATATGGAACAGCGCATCCTGCGGAGGCCTGGAAGCATGGAGCTCCGTGCATGAAAGGCTTGAGAGACAGTTACGGGACTCGCTTGCTGGATTTCGGGCCGACCGGTCGTGCGCTCGCGCGCTCCGCGCGCTTGGGATCTCCCGCGTCAGCGTGGCTCTGGCCGACTGGACTCGCCCTACGTCATCTCCTGCCGCCGACGACCTTCCACCTCCGACGACAGTGCAGCTCTGACTTACTGGACTTGTTCTACGCCATCCACCGACGCCGAAAGGAGCTCTCGCAGGTGCGCCCCGTCCTCGGACTCCAGTGACCGTGCTCTATCTTTCCTATCGCTTCTATCCCCTCGGTTTGTCCTCGCTCGCTGTGGCTTACCACCACACGTCTCTTCTTCTCTTCTCCTTCTTCGGCTTTCCCACATCTTTACTCCTATCCTTTTTATCCCTCCTCACCCCCATCCCTTGTGAGCTACTGTGGCGGTGTCGCTCATCGAAGCAGACAATAACGGGGCTCACTTTTCTCTTCTTTTCTCTCTTTTAATAGCCACTTCGAGACAGATACGGGACTGGCTCGCTGGATTTCGTGCCGACCGATTGTGCGCTCGCGCGCTCCGCGCGCTCGCGACCTTCGGCGTCTTCGTAGCTCTGGCCGACTGGGCTGGCCCTACGTCACCTCCTGTCGCCGACGGTCTTCGACGACAGCGCAGCTCTGACCTACTGGACCTGCTCTACGCCATCTACAGACGCCGACAACATCTCTCGCAAGTGTACCCCGTCCTCGGACTCCAGTGACCGTGCTTCCATCTTTCCTGTCTCTCCTATCCCCTCAGTTTGCTGTTGCTTCTTCTTCCTCTTTTCTATACCTTTACTTCTACCCTTTTATCCCTCCTCACCCCCATCCCTTGTGAGCTCTGTGGCGGTGTCGCTCCTGAAGCAGACAATAACGGGGCTCACTTTTCTCTTCCTTTCTCTATCTTAAGAACCACTCGAGACAGTTACGGGTCGGCACTTTTCTTTTCTTCTGTTATAACCCCTTATATAAATAAAAAGGGATTCCTTTCTGTAATTTGTGGCACACTGGCCGCTTGTAGTGCTGCCACTTGTAGAATTGTTGATCACGACGGCATTCTGCACACGATGCGTGTCTTTACTTAAATTGTTTGAAAAAAAAATCTGAGGTGGTTTACGGGGCTTTGAAACTGGCATGAAAACACGAACCAGCGCTGGAGTTTCCCACGATGTGAGCAGAGTTGCCTGGGCGGTTAATGGGCGCACTTCTCAGTCGCTCCCGCAGACGAGAGTGGCCCCAGGTAGAAGTGGTCGCATCGCCGAAACAAAACCCAAAGGCGCTGGCGGTACTGCTGCGCATTCAAGTGTTAAAATATGTGCAGAAATGAGGGAGAGTGTTTCCTAGTACAGTTTTTGTTTAAACACATAAATAAGAAAGAAGGCTGTGTTGCATTCAAGCGATCAGGCGAGCAGAATGTGTTCTGCTCTCACTCTCCTCTCTAGTTGTGTGGGGCTGGTTTCTTAGCAGAATCGCGCATGCCTGCTAGATTTATTCTATACTGAAGACGGCCACCGGAGGAAACCAAAGTCAAACGGCCGAATTTAAGCTGCGTCTTGCCGGAAATAAATGTATTTTATGCAGAATATGGCTTATTTAAAAGTTTTTTATGTGGACACACATCACCAACCAACTCCATCTGATGCCCTCGCGTGAAGTTGATAGAGGCAGTCTACATAATGTGAAAACAGTTACGTAGAAGAAAAGCTCCATTGTCCACAAGATTTGTGTAGAGGCACGTTCTCCTAGGCCTAAGATACGCTCGCGATGAATACTCGATGGCGAGATGCCTGTTTAACTTAATTTGTGCTAAAGACAGGGTTCTGTGTTTAGCACGAACTTAACTGTGTTTAACTTAATTTAAACGAACAAAGCAGTGAACTTCTCGAAGCTTAGCTTAAAGGAGTCAGCCGATGAGGTAAGCTTCTTTATCACTGGCTGTCGTGGCTGATTAACGTCGGAATTTATGCCTTCAAATGAAGAAGTATAAAATGTCTTCTATTTTCACTTGTCGTTTAGTTCGCCCAATGCAAAGTTTTCGTTTTTGCACTTGCCACTGTCCGCCTAAAATAAAGCTCTCTGTGCAACATCTATAATTGCTAGGTTTTTATGTGCCAAGCAAGATATGATATTAAGGCAAGTTATATTGTGGGTGTCAGAACGTTATTAAATGTGTATATATCATTGTGTACAGACGTTTTTTGTATTTTGCCTCCATCGAAATGCGGCCGCTGTGGTCGGGAATCTATCCTGCACCTTCAAGCACAGCAGCGTGACACCACCCATGCTATGCTGCCATGGTGGTTTGCTTGATCAACAGCCACGTGCATAACATACCGCGGATAGCTCGTACATACTATGCCAAAAAATATATTTGACACAGCTAACCCCCCCCCCCCCCTTTTTTACTATAAAAGCGGGCAGCGTGGTATCGTGCCAGTACGGACTTGTCGATGGGGCATGTCAGCCTGCACAAGCTTAACACAAAACCCAGCCTGTATGCAAAAAAAAAAAAATGTTGGTGAGGGAGTCGCCATCACGGCACAGCACTGTTTCTTCGATATCACATGCATAGATGCAGTCTTCTTTGCAGAGCTCTTCATTTTCCAGTGCTTAATTTGCGAGAAAGTTTCGAACAAAGTTCTTTCTTCAATACCACGGTCGAACTGTTTCTTTCAAAAAGAAGCATCACAGAGGTGCATGCGCGTGCTCTTACCGGGTACGCTGTGATTGAGCGCCTGGGCGCAAGCGGCGGAGTTGTTTCGCGACTCTCCGCCAGGTGCTCTTTTTCGGCGTGTCACCTATCCAGCACTGTCTCCCATACGTGCGGCCGTTCAGCACCAGCTTCCCGTAGATCCGTAGTGTGCCTCGAGTTTATAGTGTACCATTGAATTGATGAGCGCGGGCCTCTGCTGAGACACCTTTTGAAAGACTCTGTGCCGCCTGGCGGCCATATTGGTTCAAACGAGTCGGGCGGCGCGCAGAGGTTGCCGCGGGAGCGCTACGGTAAACACATTGTTTTTGACGTATTGAGTGAGATCCGTTCTTTGGCCGCTATGACAGACTGCTGTGTGTCACTGTGTACTAGTTCACACGCGAAATGTTAGCGAATGTTTCGCTTGCCTTGTAACGGCGAGCCAAGAAAAAAGTGGGATGCACGAATGAAACGCAACCGCTGGCGTCCGACTGAAAGAAAGCACCAAGATATGTGAGGTTAGTTGTTGACTTATCCAGCATGTGGCCCCGTAATTTTAATCCTTGGTAGTGAGCATGCTGTTAAAAATATTTTCTTGTCTCGCTATAGCTGCATCGTATAATTACCGCGTGAAGTGGCTTCTACAAAAAGGTTGTAGAGCTTTGCATGAAGCCGTGTGGAATGAATAGATGCTTCAGCTACCTTGCCGAGAAGCTTAGATATGCTTTAGCAAGACAAGTTAACAAAAAATTGGCAGATCCTACATACAGTGGGAATCGACGATATGCGAAGCATGAATAAGGAGGTTGATACATTACTCTAAAATCAGCACAATGTTTTGAAGTGGAGGTAAATGATGCCGTACATGACTTATGTGTCATAATTATCATGTTTGGATGTGTCGGTTACCTTCATCATCTATTCACGTCACGTGATACCAAATTTAGTGCATGTGGAGCTAGTGAAACGGCCGCGAGCACGCAATGAGCGTGGTATGTTGTCATTTTCTTGAGTGAAACGCTTCTCAGCATTATCATGTTTTCACCAGTCATATACTTTCGTCATCCATTGACGTAGCGTAACACCAAATTTAGTATATGTGGAGTTAGCAAAACGGCCGCGAGTGCATCATGAAGGGCACAATATACTCCAATGGAGCGCTGACGCGCACGCACGCTGGGCATAGCGACGCTACGTTAAAAACGCGAGCACTCTATAGTCTGACGCCAGGCGCGACAAGCGTCCATCGGCGTGTTCCGATGGCAAATAGCGCGAAATGCGACATGCTGCATTTCACGCCGATGCATTACCCAGACAGCACTGCGTCTGCCTCTTTTCATGACGGAGACGCCAGACGCGCTTAAACGCGCATGCGGCAAAGCAACGCAGCGCGGCGCGCACATGCGTGTATATAGCAAGACCGGCGCCTGGCATGGCAACGCTGGCGTGAAGCGACGAAATGAACGCCGTTGAGCACGTGCACCACGTCACGTCGAAATGTATTAGCGTCTTCACTATGGTATGTAGCCATGTTCTCACATGACATGTGTCTCATGATTATCATGTTTGCACCAGTCATATACCTTCGCCATCCATTGACGTCACGTAGTACAAAACTTGGCATATGTGAAGCTAGCGAAACAGCCGCGAGCGCATCATGAGCTTAGCATGTAGTCATGTTGCTACATGACACGCATCTCATCTTTATGATCCTTGCACCAGTATCATACCTTCGTCATCCATTCACGTCCCGTAATACGAAATTCGGCATATGTGACGCTAGCGCACCATGACCGTGGCAAATAGTCATGTTGTTACATGGTACGCATGTCACGATTATGATGTTTGCACCAGTATCATGCCTTCGTCATCCATTCATGTCCCGTAATACCAAATTTGGTATATGTTACGCTAGTAAAACGGCCGCGAGTGCATCATGAGCATGGCATGTAGTCATGTGTTTGCATGACACGCATGTCATGATTTTCATGTTAGGGTCTGTCGCTTGTGTTCGGCATGCAATCATGTCTTACCTTATTAGTTTTGCAACATGCCATGAGAACGAAAACACCGCAGGAGCTGCAGGACCATGAAATTGAATCATGACATTCATAACGTACATGTCATTATATTCATGTTGTGAATAGTCATATATGTTCTTCATACAGTCATGTTATGTCATACCAAGTTTGGTATCGATACCATTATTGAAATGGCAAGGAGAGCTAAAAGTCGTAGGCGGCTAGATAGATAGATAGAGAGATCGGTACGCTCAAAGTCGCCGAAGTTCGGTAAAAAATGCTTCGCATTTATTAGCTTTTGCTAAGTAAGCAGAGTGAAAATCAATAATAATCGATACAAATGAATACTGATTGATACTGACTGATATTAATTGAGCCGCCAGATGCTAGAAGTAGAGTATGCTCCGAAAAAGCTTAGTTAAGCCAGTACGTCGCAGCCTCATTAAGGTAGGAGAAGCAAATTGAACGCTAGTCGATACGAATATATACTGATAGGTACCTATCATGTGGGATTAGGCAAAATTGGCAAAAATTATCTCAGGTCACACTAATCTGGTCCAAGATGAGATGACATAGCCATGAGATAGATAAACCTGACTATGCTGTATTCTTTATTAAAGTCGCAGCTTTGCCGCAAAGGCGAAGTAATGAACGTGATAGCAACAATTTGGAAGGTCGCGCGCAGAATGGAAAGCAGATCGAGACATTCCCCGCGTTTCTCGCGTTCAATTTACGCACGAAACGTACTTACAGTACAGAAGCACGCGAATAAGCGTCTCATTGGGTACTTTGCTGAGTCTGAAAAAGTGCGCGTTTTGTTGCGGGAATGGAGCCTGCAATAATTGCAGTGACCTTTGTGCGCCCGGTAACTATGGCAGAATCGTTCAACGTAAAGCCCGAGATCAGCCCAGGCGCACGATCCTCGCCACCGCGAGATAAGGGCGTGCGAGGGAGCATCGCTCTCCTTCTCTAAGCCGGGCAAAGTACGCGTACGAGATTAGAGCCGGCGCTGCTGCATGATGTGGCGACGTGTGCTCATTGCGCCATCTTTCTGGTAATGCCGAAAACACAGCAGCGGTAAGGGGTAGATATAAATAGCTTGCCGTTTGAACAGTGTAAGAACGTTCTCCTGGGTGACTCAATGGTTGACACCTCGCTTTCACGACGCAGAGATCGCACGTTCGATTCCGCGAGCCGGAGTGCTATTTTCTGGATTTCTTCCTTTCTTGTGTTTTCACACACACACACACACACACACACACACACACACACACACACACACACACACAGTTGGTAATTTTTTCATCCACCTTTCTTTCTTCTTATTACATTCTTATTGGTTTAGTAACTTCCCCTGTACATTCCTTGGCATTACTGTCTGTTAGACCTCATTATTATTGTGTTAAACAACAGAAAAACGAGCCCTTAGGTATACACTTCTTTCCCTTATTTTATATATATATATATATATATATATATATATATATATATATATATATATATATATATATATATATATATACATATATATATATATTGTCACGGGGTCGTGATGTGGCCAAAGACAGGAGACTTGTATTGTCACGGGGTCGTGGTGTGGCCAAAGACAGGAGACTTTTATTGTCACGGGGTCGTGATGTGGCCAAAGACAGGAGACTTTGTGTTGGAATGTAACTGTTTATTTGGGCGAACCTGTGCCAGGTAAACGGAAAATCCGATTACAGTAGCAGTCTTGGACTTATAGCGGCGAACGGAGCGTCGGCCGTCGATCAACTACTGACAAGCGGCGAAGCGCGTCGGCATTTATACTCTTGCAATCGAATGTTCTAGCGTTATCGCTGGTGGTGGCGTAGGTTCCAGAATAATCTGTACAGTTCGCAGAGAGGGCGTGATCTTATCAAAATGAGCTACAAAGTCCGGAAGCTTCTCGAAAACTGCACGCGCGTTTTGTGCTGAGAATTGTGCAGTGCTCCGGGGCGAACACAAAACTTGAGAAATGGAACGTGGCATTGCCCCCTCTGAAAAAAAGGCATCGTCCCGATGCTTTAACTAAAGATGAAGGTACAGCAATAAGGCAAGAGAGTACAATGAATAAATTACGATACAATAATAATAAAAAAACACTATTTCAGTTTGTTAACGTGCATGAAACGGCTTGAGGCGCGCGACATGGACGACTTCAGGTCGCGATCGGCGTCGCTGAGAGTTCGTGATGCCGTCGGGGACAACCTCGTAATCAAGTGGGCCGAGACGTAGAACCACCCTTTACTGTCCGAAGTACCGTCGCAGAAGCTTTTCACTTAGTCTACGTCGGCGTATTCGCGTCCACACCCAAACACGTTCACCGGGCTGGTATTCTACGAAGCGTCGTCGAAGATTGTAACGGCGGTTGTCGTTCGTCTGTCGATTCTTGATGCGGAGACGCGCAAGTTGTCGGGCTTCTTCGGCGCGTTGAAGGTACTCACTCACATCGAGGTTTTCTTCGTCGGTGACGTTGGGTAACATGGCATCCAGCGTCGTTGCCGGGCTCCTACCGTAGACCAATTTGTATGGAGATATCTGCGTCGTCTCCAGTACCGCCGTGTTGTATGCGAAGGTCACGTACGGAAGAATGGCGTCCCACGTCTTGTGTTCGACATCGACGTACATTGCCAGCATGTCGGCGAGTCGTCTTGTTTAGCCGCTCGGTGAGGCCGTTGGTCTGTGGGTGGTACGCTGTCGTCCGGCGGTGGTTTGTCTGACTGACTGTATGCCAAGATCGCTTGAGTTAGGTCAGCAGTAAATTCCCTTTCTCTGTCGGTGATAAGGACCTCCGGGGCACCGTGACGTAGGACGATATTTTAGACGAAGAACTTAGCTACCTCGGATGCACTGCCTTTTGACAGGGCTTTTGTCTCGGCGTAGCGCGTGATGTAGTCGGTAGCTACCACGATCCATTTGTTTCCAAAAGCCGACGTCGGGAACGGCCCCAGTATGTCCATACCAATCTGCTGGAAAGGTCAGTGAGGTGGTTCAATTGGCTGCAGAAGTCCCGCCGGCCTTGTCGGTGGTGTCTTGAGTCGTTGACAGTCCTGGCATGTCCTCACATAACGAGTGACGTCGGTGGTAAGACGTGGCCAATAGTACCTTTCGTGTATCCTCGCAAGCATGGAAGAAACACCGAGGTGCCCTGCTTCAGGATCGTCGTGCAGGGTCTGCAGGAGTTCTGGTCGCAGAGCTGAAGGAATCACAAGGAGGTACTTGGCTCGAAGCGGTGAAAAGTTTTTCTTTTGGAGAAGACCGTTTCGCAGGAAGAACGACGCAAGTGCGCGCTTGAATACCTTCGAAACTTCGGTGGTCCTGCCTTTGAGGTATTCTATTAGGGCCTTAAGTTCGGGGTCGGCCCGCTGCGAAGTCGTCGGTAGTTATCGTTCCCAAGGAGTAGTCGTCATCCGGGTCGTAAGGTGGTGGTTGGTCGACAGGCGCACGAGAGAGACAGTCGGCGTCGGAGTGTTTCTTGCCGCACTTGTGAACGACGGTAATGTGATATTCTTGAAGTCTCAGGCTCAATAGTGCAAGGCGATCTGAAGGGTCCTTCAAGGAGGCAAGCCAACACAAGGCGTGGTGGTCGCTCACAACTTTGAAGGGCCTGCCGTAGAGATAGGGGCGAAATTTGGACGTAGCCATGATGATGACGAGGCACTCCTTTTCTGTTGTGGAATAATTGGCTTTTGCTTTGGATAGCGATCGGCTGGCGTAACTAATAACCCTTTCAAGTCCGTCAGCCCTCTGCACAAGAACGGCGCCAAGACCTACGCTGCTTGCGTCAGTGTGTATTTCTGTCTCGGCGAATTCGTCGAAATGAGCAAGTAACGGAGGCGTCTGGAGGCGATGTTTAAGCTCCTGGAAAGCGTGTTTACTGCGGTGTTTCCCACTTGAAATCCACGTCGGCCTTGGTAAGGTTAGTGGGTGGATCGGCGATGCGGGTGAAGTTTTTCACAAACCGCCTATAATAGGCGCACAGGCCCAGAAATCGGCGCATCGCCTTCTTGTCAGTGGGCGGCGGGAAGTCGGAGATGGCGGCTGTTTTCCGTGGATCGGAATGGACTCCAGAATTGGTAATCACGTGCCCCAGAAACAGGAGCTCTTCGTACGCGAATATGCACTTTTCCGGCTTCAGTGTGAGTCCGGACGTCTTGATGGCTTGAAGTACAGCTTCAAGGCGCCGAAGATGCTTGTCGAAACACGAGAAAAACACGATGACGTCGTCCAAGTACACAAGGCAAGTCTGCCACTTCAATCCTGCCAGTACTGTATGCATAACGCGTTGAAAAGTTGCAGGCGCTGAGCAAAGGCCGAAGGGCATCACCTTAAACTCGAAGAGGCCGTCCAGTGTTATAAACGCCGCCTTCTCTCGGTCTCTTTCGTCGACTTCAATTCGCCATTAGCCAGTCTTGAGGTTCATTGACGAAAAATACTTGGCGTTATGGAGCCGATCAAGTGCATCGTCGGTTCGTGGGAGAGGATACACGTCTTTTCTTGTGATTTCGTTCAGGTGGCGATAGTCGACGCAGAAACGTAGGGTCCCATCCTTTTTCTTCACTAACACCACGAAGGACGCCCATGGACTCTTGGACGGCTGGATGATGTCATCCCGCAGCATTTCATCAACTTATCTCTTCATGGCCTCGCGTTTTCGCGTCGAAACCCTGTACGGATTCTGATGGAGTGGTCTGGCATTTTCTTCGGTTATGAGGCGATGTTTCGTGATTGGGGTCTGCCGAATTTTGGATGACGACGAAAAGCAATCTTCGTATTGCAGGAGAGGGGCCTTGAGCTGTTCTTGCTTATCGTTCGGAAGTCTAAGATTGACGTCGAAAGCTTTGGGAGGGGCTTGGTTCCTCTGAGCAGGTTCCGCAGAATCGGCGAGGGCGAAAGCACTGGTGGCGTACACAATTTCTTCGATGTACGCGACCGTTGTTCCTTTGTTCACATGTTTGTACTCATTGCTGAAAGTCGTGAGCATAACCGTTGCTTTGCCTCCCCGCAGCTCTGCAATTCCTCTTGCGACGCAAATATTTCGGGTGACCAACAGATGCTGACTGCCTTCAACAGGTGCTGACGCCTTCCAGGTCAGGTGATTTAGGAGGGCCGACTGAAATAATGACGCTGGAGCGAGGCGGAATGGTGACTTGTTCTTCCAGCACATTCAAGGCATGGTTTCCTGACGCCGTGCGCCGCGGTAGTGATTCTTCCGTGGATAACGTTATCGTTTTTGTTCTTAGGTTGATGACAGCACCATGGAGGCATAAGAAGTCCACACCAAGAATGACATCTCTTGAGCAACGCTGTAGGACTGCGAAGTCTGTAGGATAAATACGGCCGTTAATGGTGACTCTCGCTGTGCAGATTCCTGCAGGCGTTACGAGATGACCTCCGCCTGTGCGGATTTCAGGGCCTTTCCAAGCTGTCCTAACTTTCTTTAACTTCGTGGCGAACGACCCACTGATTATGGAATAGTTGGCTCCAGTATCGACGAGAGCGGTCACACTGTGGCCGTCAATAAAAACGTCGAGGTCGCTAGTTTGCCGTCTTGCGTTTCAGTTAGGGCGTGGCGTCCGGTCACGGCTGCGTCGGCTTGTTCCGCTGCTTCCATGTTGCGTCGTCAGGTGACCTTCGGTAAGTGAGCTTTCGCCGTCAGGACTTTGCCTGGTTGGCGTTGTGTTCGGAAAGCTCCGTCGCGGCGTCGTCATCGTCGGAGGATCATCGGTAGTTCGTCGAGCAGCAACCGCACCTCCATCGGTTGCTGCTCTTAGTTTCCCGGATACGGGCTAGGAGACCGGCCCCGCATTGGGCCAGAGTAGTGCCGCGGGTGTGGTGACATGCGGCGGCTGGGCGACGGCGAACGGGAAGGACTTCGTGGTGTGCATTTAGTTCCTGTTAGGTAGTCGGTGGTGTCACATGGCCGTTCTCCTGGCTGTGGATGCGGTGCATTGACGGCGAAGCCACGAAGTCCCATCTGTCGGTACTAGCAATGGCGGTATGTGTGTCCGGCCTCGCCGCAGTGGTAGCAGAGCGGGCGGTGGTCAGGGGTGCGCCAGACGTCTGTCTTCCTCGGCGCACTGCGCTGGGCCGCTGGTGAACGGTAGGACGTCGGTGGGGGTGGTGGCGGTGATGGTGTCTGGCGACGGAAGTGCGATGGGGCAGCGTTTTGGCGTGCGCGTGGAGGGGGGCGTGGCGGCGAGCTGCAGCAGCATAGCTCATGGCTTGCAGCTGATGCTCTTGAGACTGAGGAACGCCCAGCGATTGCTGGATCTCCTGGCGTACGACGTCCGCGATGAATTCCGCGTGAGGCTGCGCTGAAGCAAGTAATCCTCGCAGCTCTTCTTTCACGATCGCTCAGATCGTCTCACGCAAGTCAGTGGTTCCAAGCCCTTGAATGCCGGCGTAGCTTGTAGACGAGAAGCTGTGGTTATATTGCCGTGTGGGCATCTCGAGCGTCTTCTCTATCGTAGATGCTTCTGAAATGAATTCGGCGACCGTCTTTGGCGGGTTTCTGATCAGCCCGGCGAAGAGTTCCTGCTTTACTCCTCGCATGAGCAGACAGACCTTCTTCTCCTCGGACATGTCAGAGTCAGCGTGGCGGAAAAGTTTAATCATATTTTCCGTGAATAGCGCTACGTTTTCGTTTGGCATCTGCTTGCGGGTTTCGACAAGAGCTGCGGCCTTCTCCTTGCGCACCACACTTGCGAAAGTGGTGAGGAACCTGGCGCGAAAGACGTCCCACGTTGTAAGGCTTCGCTCTTGATTCTCGAACTAGGTCCGAGCAGCATCTTCTAAGACGAAATACACATGCCGGAGCTTGTCATCGTCTGTCCAGTCATTCAAGGCGGCGACGCGGTCGAACCTTTCGATCCAGCTTTCCGGGTCTTCCAGTGGCGAACCGCGGAAAGTTGGCGGCTCTTTGGGTTGTCGGAGCAGGAGTGGAGCAGGCTGCCCGGGGGAGGGCATAGTTGCAGTAGTTGATGTCGGGATCCGGGTCTGCCTGGCTGCTTCAGGAAGGGGCCCGTATTCTGGTTGTAGTCCCCTTTGCCGGTGGCTTGTTCGCTGTTCAGAGTTAGCGTCCGTGTCTTCTTTGCCGCTTGGGCTGGGGTCGCGGCTTGAAGGGGGCGTCCGGAACATCAAAGAAGCAGCACCTCCACCAGATATCACGGGGTCGTGACGTGGCCGAAGACAGGAGACTTTGTGTTGGAATGTAACTGTTTATTTGGGTGAACCTGTGCCCGGTAAACGGAAAATCCGATTACAGTAGCAGTCTTGGACTGATAGCGGCGAACGGAGCGTCGGCCGTCGATCAACTACTGACAAGAGGCGAAGCGCGTCGGCATTTATACTCTTGCCATCGAATGTTCTAGCGTTATCGCTGGCGGTGGCGTAAGTTCCAGAATAATCTGTACAGTTCGCAGAGTGGGCGTGTGTCACAGGTCCCGTTAATTAGGGAGGCAATCGCCGGGCTAATTCCAAGGGCCGAAGTATCGGCCCCCCGAACCGCACCACGAAAGCGTGGACATTTTAGAAGTGGTCCTTTTGGCGCGCCAACGGACGCCGACTGTGGCCCAAAGAACAAGTCAGAGCCGAGAATTGATAACCAAAACAAACTTATATTCTCAATAATTGCAGATCAAAAAACAATACACAAGTATACACACTCCACAATAGTTGCATACAGTATGCCACCAATGAAGAGAGAGAGAACACAACTTTATTGTCGTCAGACTTAAGGAGGTAGGTGACCCGCCAGGCTGAACTTGATGGCCACCTCCTCTGCCCTTTGTACGGCCTGGAGCTGAACGGCCAGGCTGGTGGAGGTCAGAACTGCCTCCCACCCCTCTGGCGAGGGAGCGGCTAGGAGATCGAGAGAGGGGGGATCTTCCCTGCAGGCCCAGAGAATGTGATTAAGTGTGGCTATTGAGCCACAATGCGAGCAATGCGGATCAATCGAGTCGGGGTATATACGTGCATAAATGTATGGGCACGGAAATGAATGTGTTTGCAAGCGGCGCCAGATAACCTCCTGGCGCTTAGTTAGCTTATGGTGCGGGGGTGGTTTTGTCTGCCTCGAAAGACGGTAATATTGTGTGATGTCATGGTAGGATGTCAAGGCTTCACCAGGGTTTTCCAGATCAGAGGCGGGTACCACCGCTCGGCTGACGAATCCTCGAGCATATAGGTGGGCCGCCTCGTTCCCTGGGTTCCCCGCGTGAGCCGGCACCCATACCAGCGCAATGGAGGATAGTGCGTCTTCCTCAGCATCTGTAAGGAGACTGGGCAAGAGTAAACGCAGAGTTGTGGGGGCCACAATGCCACGTGCGAAGTTGGATATAGCAGCCTTTGAGTCACTGAGTATAGTGGTGAATCCGGATGCTGCTGCTAGCGCTATCGCCGCTTCCTCAGCTTCTGTCGTATTAAGCACACGGACAGAAGCAGCCGCTTTAATTTGAGGTGAATTGGCGTTGTTGCCGGGGAGAGTGATTACGCTTATTGCATATGCTTTAGTAAACTCTCGGTATTGGGCGGCGTCAACGTACGCAACGGTTGGGTTGGACGCGTAAGTTTTTTTGCAAGAATTGGCCCTCGCTTTCCTTCTACCGTCGTGATGGCTGGCCAACATGTTCTTTGGCAGTGGTTTTATGAGGAATTTCTTTCTGATGTTGGGGGGGATGACAGCCGGATCGTTACCCGTAGGAGATACCACATGGTCAATTTTAGCAAGGATCCAACGCCCCGTCCTGCTTCCCTGTAATCGGTGAATTTGCGCCGTAAGATGCGCTTCAAGAAGTTCTTCTAAGGTGTTATGCAGCCCAAGACTGAGGAGGTGCTCTGTCGATGTGTTTCGGGGGAGACCCAATGCCACCTTATACGCTTTGCGTATGAGCCGATTTAGTTGGGCTCGCTCAGATTGAAGGAGGTGCAAATAAGGAAGGGCGTACGTGAAGCGCGACAAAACGAAGGCTTGAATTATCTGTAGCAGTTCTTTCTCCTTCATGCCTCGATTGCGAGCGCTCACTCGAGATATAAGATGGGCCGTCTGGTTCACGGTTACGGTGAGACGGTCTAGCGTAATGTTGTTGTGGTGGTTTGTTTGCACAATGAGTCCGAGTACTCTCATGTGGGCCACCTGCTTAATTGGCGTGTCATTGACATACACGTTAATACTAGGAAGTGGAGTCTTAATTTTGCGGCGATCTGGAGGTCGCAGTAATAGTAGCTCCGATTTGCTCTGGGAACACTCCAAACCCGCTTCTGACACGTGCTGAACGACTACGTCGGTTGCTCTTTGAAGAGTCTCCTCGATTTGACCATCGGATCCCACCGTCGTCCAGAGCGTGATGTCATCTGCGTAGAGGGTGTATCGCAGGCCGGGTATCGTGTCAAGTTTGGGAGGTAGTGACCTCATAGCGAGGTTGAAAAGGAAAGGGGACAAAACAGCTCCCTGCGGGGTGCCGCGATCACCGAGTGTGATGAGCTTAGAACGAAGGTCACCCACTGAGAGTTCAACCGTTCGATTAGATAAGAAAGCACGGACGTAGTTAAATATGCGTTCCCCGGATCGTAGTTCGGACAGACTGCCTAAAATGGCACTATGCTTCACGTTGTCAAATGCTTTGTGAAGGTCCAGACCGAGCAAAGCCTTGGTACTAGTGCCACTCTCAGGTCGTAGGAGATCGTGATGCAACTGGATGAGCGCATCCTGAGTGGATAGATGGGCCCTGAAGCCCAGCATTGTGGGGGGAAGTAGGCGGTGCTCTTCCGCGAAATTTTGCAAGCGACAGAGGACAACATGCTCCATTAGTTTGCCCAGGCAGGAGGTCAACGAGATTGGACGAAGATTCTCCAGGTCGAGTTTCTTGCCCGGTTTCGGTATAAACGCGACCCTTGCGTGTTTCCATTCTGATGGCAAATGGCCGGACCTCCAGCACTCATTCATATATTCAGTAATGGCCCCTACCGACTTTGGATCGAGGTTGCGCAGCGTCTTATTTGTCACCCCGTCAGGACCGGGTGCCGATGTTGTACGCAGTTTATGTAGCGCTATGCAAACCTCACTTTCCGAAATGTCGGCGTCCAACTGTTCGTTGGCTGTTCCAGTGTATTCAGGCAACTGCTCTGTGCTGTTCTGTTTCTGAGATGTGTTGATGTAGCGGGTGATGAGCTCCTCCAGCAGCTCTTCGTTGGTGCCCGGGTATTGATGGACAATTCGCCACCAATGAAACAACGCACTACCCAGCACAATCAGTCACACTCGAAACAACGGACACAGACAACAATACGCACTACAATGCAGTCGCATGCATTGAACAACTAAGACACTTAAAGACTAAAGAGATAGAGAACCTTATTCAAAAATCTTATTCAGTCGAAAGTTCTTGGAACAAAAGTCTGGATGATACTCTTCCGAGAATCACTCACTCAAAGTCCAGCGTTGTCGTTCCGCTACCCCCCGAAGTTTCTCTTCCAGGAAACCTCACGTCTTCACTTGGCCGCTCTCCAAGCTTCAAACTTCTTCGCCGGAAACACGTCGGCTTCACACTCGCAGCTGTTGCCACGCGTCTTCGCTCGATAGCGGTAGACACACACTCTTGCCTGTAGTTCCAGCCTTCACCCCTCAGGTGAAAATCCCCTTCTCCTCCCCTTTGTCACGGAAGACAAAAGGCTTCGCCCACAAGGCGCATACTTTCTTCTTCTCCTGCTTTGTCACTACGGACGAAACTTTCACCGACAGACGCGGCGGGATACCCTACGCACTCTGGCGTTAACTTCCTTCATCTCCTGATCTCATATTTCGGCTGCTTGATTAAATACCTTCCGCGCGAGATTCCAGAAAGTTCTCATCATTTCGTCGGCGCGATACGCAGCGAAGGCTGGGGGAAAGGGCGAGACGGTACGAGGGCCGTCGGCGACGGATGATGTAACCCGGCATCACCACGCCCCTTTCCATCGAGAATCTTCTAGGGCCTGCTCGGCCGCTGATGTGGGGTGAGGAGGTTCGTCGGCGAACCTAGGCTTCCGAGGGGAGAAGGACGCGTGCCCGGGGAATCTTTGGATGCTTGTTTTCTTTTTTTCTTTTTTTATTGTTGACCTCGCGGCGTCACTCCGGCATTTCGTCGCGAGAATTTGGCGGCGCGCCTTTTTTGAGCGCTCGTTTTGTGACAGCGTGATCTTATCGAAACGATCTACTAAAGTCCGGAAGCTTCTCGAAAACTGCACGCGCGTTTTGTGCTGAGAATTGTGCTGTGCTCCGGGGCGACAACAAAACTTGAGAAATGAAACGTGGCAATATACGTATGCATATACGGTGCTTAACATCAACGCGGACGTTGACGCTGGCGGCGCCTGCGGCACCATCAACGCCGGTGGCAAAATCCAGCCGAGAGTGTCCATATAATTGTTACCGCAATAATAAGCATGACTAAATAAGCTGGGTTAAATCCTTACCAAGCCATGAGGTAGATAAACACGACTATGCTTTGTTCTTTTACAATCGGCATATGACCAAATAAACCGGGTTGAATCCTAAACA
Source organism: Rhipicephalus annulatus (assembly GCA_013436015.1). NCBI lineage: Eukaryota > Metazoa > Arthropoda > Arachnida > Ixodida > Ixodidae > Rhipicephalus > Rhipicephalus annulatus. Next base: position 68,780 of record WOVY01012388.1, read on the forward strand.
AGTCCATGTTGAGTGAATTGAAAATCACTAGCCGGTTTGGTGAGAGGGTATGGTCACGTTAGGCTGACCCAATTAAATTCAATTAAACAGGATTAGAGTAATTTGAAATTCGTACCATCTAACTTTGAGTAAATAGACATTGCCAAGCCATTTGGATGAACGAGTACGGCCACAATAAGGCAATATAAATTAGGCCAGATAAAGCTAATCCACATTAGACTAATCATGAGCTAGTGAATTTTGAGCGAGTTGAGATAGTCTAGCCTGTTGAATGCTGGAGTATGGCCTCATTATGACCATCTGGATCAAGCTAATTCGAATCAAGCTGATCTTGGGCAAGTATCTTAACAGTCAGTGTAAATTACTTAACAATTTGGATGACTGGGTATGACTAGAGTAAGACAATAGGTTGTATTCACGTGACGTCAGCTTAGTGGGCGTAGCAGCGAAAAGTGTGCCAGCTATGCTGGTAACCGCAGGGCCACCATTTTGAAGGCCACCATACCGGCGGCCGGCAGCATACCATGCCATACGATACCACACCAGTTTTGCAATGTCATGTGAATGAAACCACCACAAGAGCAGGAAGACCATGAAATGTTAATCATGACATTCATGGCTTGCATATCATGATTGTCATGTTGCCACTAGTCACTTATGCTCGTCATACACTCATGTTATGCCATACAAATTTTGGTATAGATACCATTATCGAAACGGCCAGGAATGCTAAATGTCGATGGTGGCTGGACAGATAGATAGATATATAGATAGATATGGATGATGTCACCGAGGTTTGCTAAGAAATTTTTTGCATTTAAAATTTTGGTCTCTCAGTAAATTCGCCTGTTCGTCAACCAAAACGGCTTGCCCCTTTGCTTTTTGTTCTGTGCGTCTTTAATTCCAAAACTCAACCAGATCCGCAGCACGCACCAATATTGCTCTCGTTTCTGCGTTCATACTTATGCGTAATGTGGATAAAAAAGCAAATGTTGTGCGTATCTGAGGCAGAACACAAACATGCCGTTATAGTGTGGCGTATTTATTCATACTATAAAAGTCATACATAAGTAATTCTAAGAAACGTAGCGTCTATTACGCTAAGCTGACAATGCAACGCTTTGCACGAAAAGGGGGGGTGTTTTCTGCGCTTTGCTAAGATGATATGGTAGCGGCACCTACCCGCTGCGTGGATCGAGGCACTTTAAAGGGTCCCTGAAACAATTTTTTCACATTCCGTTTCCAGCGCCTCCGTCACGATGTGGCGTGAGACCACATACGCGTAAATCCCGCCGCCAATCCGATACCGGCAGTCTGTGCTGCGCGTTCCACAGCCAACCAGATCGGCTGGAAACGATGACGTCAGTGGGACAGAGCGTGTCGCTTGGTGTAGGGGCAGTTGAAAACGCGTTTGGCCGAGTCGCAGCGATCTGGAGCGATTCGCAGCTTTAAAGCGTTGTAATAAATTACACAGTTTACGCAGAGAGCTCAAATCGGTCTCTCAATTACCCTTGCAACTTGGTCTACCGGCCCAATGTGTTTGTAAAAAATTGCCAAAACCGTTTCAGGGTCCCTTTAACGCAGTGCCTCTAGACTTTTATTCACCCACTTTCTCAGGCAGAACATCAAATAAATTTTAGGGGCGAAGCTCCTCTTAGTCTATCCATGTCATTGGTCACGCGTAACCGAGTGAAGAGACGAGAATGAAAAGAAAGCATTAGAAATGAATGACCATTCCTCGTCTCATTTCCTAGATGGCGTTATTCTGCCGCTACTTTTAAAGTGACTGTAGTTGCACCCTGCGGGGCCAGAGTAGCGCAACTGTTTTCCAACGCCGCCGGCGCGGCCAGCAACCATGCGTTGCGGAGAAGCTGACGCTCAGGCCAATTTTGTGTGCGCCGACGGCGCCGCTGCATTGGCACGAATCATCGCCAGTCAAGTTCAAAGCGAATCGCGCTGGTCTTTGCGTCGTTTCTGAATGCGGTTGATAGAAGCGCGCGGGTGACTGTGAACCAGCTTTATGTGCACACCAGGTCTGCAGTCCTGCTATCACTACCGTCGGAATGTTACAATGACTGTGTGAACTTGTAAAACATGTTTTACCATATGCTTAGTGCTCCTTCGTTTGTGGTGTACAGGCTAAAAGAGAACTGCACTGTTCTTTGTTGTGCATTGATATCTGTTCAAAAAAGCCGGATTACCTTTATTTATGCAAAAAATATATATTTATTCGCCACTGACGTAGCCACAAGGGCGCGGTCGCTGAAGTCGCAGAATTTTACAGCGAAAGCTCTTATTGGATCTCAAGGACCAACTCCGGCACCGTAGATGTTCGCCACCGGCGGTGTCCGTGATCACCATTGCATGACAATAAAAAAACACACACAAAAAACATACGTGTTTTACTTGGGAATCGGAGCAGATCCTTTTGCGTATCAGCAGAGTACTCTACCGCAAAGCTTACGGCAAAAGTGCGTGCCGCATTCTACACTGACTTTATGTAGGCAGCATATCGGGTAAGAATTTGCGTTTACGTGTGAATTAAATCATTTTAGAACAGTAAAGTTAGAACCGTGTGTCACACAACGGGAATTGTGCAAAAAGCACACCGTAATGCTATTACGCACTTCAAAAGCCTAAGGTATAACTCTTCATTGGATTATATTTACCGGGACTAATCGGGCGATTTCATGTACCGTCAAGGTCATCGAGTGTCACATATTTCATCAGCGTATCGTGAATACTGAATGTTGCATGTTTCCACTCGTTATTCCGTCAAAAATTCCGAAAATTTGCTAAGTGTGAATGTCTCAAGACCAAATAAGTTGATAATGTTCGATCTGCACTTTTCGCCACTCGCTGAGCAAAAAGGTCGCTCTTTATTACCGCGCTATCTAGTCAGCACTTACGTTCCACTTTGTTGGCAATCAGGCAGAAAAGCGGCCCTCAAGCACTGCAAAGAGTGCGTGAAAGACGCAAGCTAAGCTAGTAAGTCAACATGCAACACGGTGAAAAAAAAAAAAAAAACATGCCAGGGGTGTCGTCTGCAGAAACAGAGAGTGACTTCGCCGCATAGCTGGTTGCTAGCCAGGCAAGATGGCGGACCTATGCGCTACTCTAACGGGACGATATACAGTTACTCTAGCTATTCTTAGAGTGCTGTATATGGTACTGTTCTTAGAGTATTGCATAGCAGGGGAGTGAAACTTCCTATAACATCCATGGGACGCGATATTCACTCGCAGCGCCGCACGAACGCCTAGTATTTGGGGTCGGTATCAAAACATGGCGATGCATTATGGACACGCACTGGGGAACGCCATCTTAATGATGATTGAGGATCTGAGAGGTGGGGTTGGGAAGGGGGGGGTGCGATTAAACGCCAGATTCAATTTGGTTGCATTAGCCAAATGAGCAAGTGGAAGATATTCGATCGTGAGCGCGCGACCTTCTTCTTGCGGCGCAACCCACCACATGATAAAAATGACTATAATATCGTTCTGATTGATAAAAGTTTGCCCATCGACCTATTTCTGCACCACTTATTCCTAGTAAGACTTGGTTTTGGTTTACGAGTACACATAAATTAGACAAGAATAAACAGCAGAGTTTGAATTTTTTATTGCTTAAACTTACAATTCATTCAGTACAAACACAACTTGAATACTTTACATTTTTAGTCGCATACAAAGTGCACCGCATATGCGTGCATGATACTTACAAGGTATAAAGCCAGTGCATAAACAGTCTACACAAAGACAAAAGAAAAACAGTAACAACTATACCCTAGTTTACAGCATGTACCCCGATATAAAATGATCCCGTGGGTGGGACAAGATAACACGGCACACCACACACTCAGGATGCAAGAGTAAATGAATACAAAAACCATAAGGTAGATACCAGAGTTAGACAAAGTTACAATTTTTATTCAGCAGGAGGTTTTTTGAAAAAGCTTAAGGAAATATTTACAAAATATTGATGTCACACAAGGGTGTTCCAATAAGATACCACGAAGGGTTTATGAATACCATCGAAAATGCAGCCGCCCCTGCCAGGATTTGATCCCGGGACCTGCCGGTCAGCAGCCGGGCACTTCAGCCACAAGACCCCCGTGGCAGGACCCGTGGGTTTATGAATTCAACGCCTCCTCTATTTGATGAATTCTTCATTGTAACATACTTATATCGTTCAATGAAAGAACAAAACAAAAAAAGAAGCAAATTGTTCACACACATGCCTGCCTCAGAGACAGAAAATGGAGTCTTCGAATCATGCATAGAAATACTAAACGTTTCAAAAATTTCCGCACTTTTTTGCTGCAGTTACAAGAATTTCCGCATTTTTCGTGCTGCAGCAGATTAATGTTCACAAATCGAATATGCCGCAACCAGCGAATCCTTGAAAATAGGTGCACAAAGGCTTTCTTGCACTCTTCTGAGCAGAGTTCTTGCCTTCCCTTATAACTGTACAAAATGCCTGCCAAAGCTTCATTCATATTAGGCAAGTGCTCCACAACACCAATATGTTAAAAAAAGTAAGCTTCTATGGCCTTATTGCCTTGAAAGCAGTCGTCAGATGGCACTGTTACATTGCCAAATAAATCTAAGGAAAATGTCGCTTGCCTTAAACATAGGAAAACACTGGTGTGATGCACAGAGCTGGTGGTCGGCATTTTTCAAAAGGGCGCTGCACATACAACACATGGAGGCATGCGCAACAAAAATTGCCCCACAAGATATCTCCCAACATAGTAGAGAGCGTTACCTTCTACTATATCATGGCTTGCGGGATGTTCCTCATGAGGAAGCATATCGACTGTTGATGGTGCCTCACAAGTAGTTGCAAGTGAATAAGGCTGCTGTGACATTTGTGTAAACACAGTGCTGTGATCCTGTTCGCAGTTTTCTTCCGAAAAAAGGGTAACCAGTTTTCCCAACAGGTACGTGTTTCAGACCTGATGTGAACTGAAGCACATTTGGGTTGCCATTGCAGACTTTATTTAACCTAAGAAGCCCGAAAAGATTCACAAGGGGGTCCTGCTGAAGCCAGCGAGTCAAGAGGACACGGAAATCAAAATCTTGAGAGAGGTCGAACCAGAGGAGAAGGATAGCCTTTAAGGTGACCTTCCATGCCTCAATTGTGTGTGGTTGCCAAGGCCCGTCAAATTTCCAGCTTTCAACCCATGACAGGCACTCCCGCAAGAAGACTAGGTGTTCGGACCCTTCCGAAATTGCGTAACGTAACTTGTTACCAATTTTTTTTTACAACAGAGCAACTTAGACAGTCAGATAGCTTATCCACCCTCTCTAGAAAATCAGCTAATGGTTTGGCGGATGCCGGCAACACGCCAAGAGAAATGAATACATGAATACATGAATGGCCACTGAGACCGATTTGCTCATCACCTGGTTCGCATATTTAACTTTCATACTATCGAAAGGCTTCCGGTAAATGTGATTGTCCGTTAGTTTTTTCGCCAATTTGAGTTTGAGAGTATGCGAACTTTGGTATAGTTGCGTAATGAAAGTCCAATCAACAATTTCTTGCCTGATATGGTGCTTGTTCGGGGCTCAAAGATTACATCTTGTGTATTTAGGTGGGGTGTGGCGTATAAGAAATAAATATTACAGCTTTCAAGCACAAAAAACGGCGCTTCAGACGTCCCACCTAGCTCATTTGCCAAAATGATGTTGCTCCCTCTCCTGGTCACAGATGAGCGCCTTCACAAACAAGCAGGCTCCCTGCAGCTGCTTGATCGATGTCATTACTCGATGATGAAGAGTATCTGTGGGCGTTTTGGTCCTTGATACTGTGTAAGCAACAGGCTGAGTCCACGTTTTTGAAATGCGTGCCACAAATATCAAAAGTGCTCAATTTTCCCAGGCTGGTGTTCTTTGAGCACCGTTATCTGAGAATCCTGCCACAATATTATGCTTTGCATCGTACTGCAAATGTTTTTCAGCCACATTTTGTCAAATAATAATGTGCACACACGATCTGTTACATGCCGATTCCAGATAGCTTCTTCGAGGCCATGAATAACGGTTAGAATGACTCCGAAAGTCATTATAATATTTGAGAACCACTGCTTTAGCGACCTTACAGTTGGCATGTCAAGCAGTCTTGATAAAGGGGTTGACATGCGGGCTAGTTGGTAGAAATTCATAATGAAATAATTGGTAGCGCAAACCAACGGGACACAAGAGAAGAGACAAACAAGCGCAGACTGAAACTCAGTTAGAAGAAATATATACCAGAAAAAAGAGAAAGGAAAAAAAACTGGGTTAGATTGTGAAATCTCGTTTCTGGACGACACCTGATCATGGTGGATCCTTCTCCCCAGTTTTTCCCTTTCTCTTTTATCTGGTATATATTTCTTCTCTAAATAAACTGAAATTCAGTCTGCGCTTGTTTGTATCTTCTCTTGTGTCCCGTTGGTTTGTGCTTCCAATTATTTCATTATGAGTCTTGAGAAGTATCTGTACCTTTCGGACCACGAAAGTATAGGTGTAAAGCAAGCTGGTAGTGTTCGGGCGACCACCTCCTCCCTTTACGTTTCACACCATTAATTTTAACTTGCGTCTGAAGCAATATAAGGAATCTCTTGCGGACGTAGAACCTGATAGCATTGAACGCGCCTGACTTGGAAGGCTTTTATTCTTTCTCTTGCCAATTCTTGACAGTGCAATCCAAAGCCTTGAATTTGTCTTCTCCAAGTTGTAGATTTTTTTGGCTGTCTGGAGCGAGCTCCTAGAAGTCTTGTGTTGTCGACCCGGTGGAATCGAACCTGAAAGACATAGTAAAAAAGTTCAATTCTACTGTATTTTTGTGAAATGTGAGCTCAATTTTTCGAACTTAGTAAAAGTTTTAGCAACTTTTACAATTTAGGTGATATTTCCATTGGTAATCATTGTTCATACTTAGTTCTAGATCCTTCAATTATTAAAACTTGGGGCATTGAGAACAGGCATCTAATAAGCACACTGCTGGGCTATTAACGGCATATATCTACACTTAAAGCATATGTAGTAGAGAAATCTTCATCGCGGAAAAGATGAAGCGCCAACTGATCATTGAAGTTACTGATCAATAGAGTATTCTTTGCTAGCCAACTTTGTTGGTTATGCGTTCAATATGGAATGTTAGGAAAAAATAACGAATTCCTAGTCTGTTCTTTCAAAAACACCAATTCCTCTTAGGAGGCAACAAACCAGCAAAAAAGGATCAGAGAGGCGCTCGTCTCGTCCTGCCTTTCTGTATACATCGCTCTGGTTCTCACCGGCTAGCAATGTACGAGCTCGCCCACCTTACATCAAGTGCATTTTAAGATGTGTTAACTGTTACGTGTCATTAAAATGCTCGCTTCAGGTCACTGGATAATGTTGAATTGTTTTAAAGAGGTTACAAAGTAAACTAATTTGCGTACATGATGGCTTTGCCTGTTGAACTTCTTCATCGGCGCTGTGAGCGGACATTGTAGCGGGCCGAGGAGAGCCTGTGAAATAAGTGTAACGTAACACGGATTTAAGCGCGACATACTTGAAACTAGCATTAGACGTCACGTTAAATCATTGCAGTTACAATCACCCAGGGTGTTTCCTCACTATTAAACTGGTCTCGTCAATATTCTGTCTCCTTACCAGTCTAAAAATGTGAAAACACACGAAAAGAGAACGATACGCGTCGCTCACTAAATAAATGGGTGTCCCAACTATCCTAAACGAAGATTCCAAAAATCTTATTGCGCTGCAGTCAGAAAAAGTTAACCCCGTGGTACCAGTGACGGGTGAGCGCGTAACCGTAATCTTGTCATTTGTGTTTATTAGGCCCATTGAAAATAATAGTAAATTATTAATAATAAAGCTTTAATAAATAAAGTACTTCCTAGATTCTTAATTTTAAAAATAACATTAGACTAGGGTGTCGTAGATTACATATATTGCTAAAAGCCCACTTCTGGTGCTCCCATTGTCAGAGCTATCGCGCAGTTGTTGTAACAGCGGTACCAATTTATCCGCCACTCACTCACCAAGCGCGCAGTCACTGATAACGCGCCACATGAGGCAGTTTCTCCAGTTGTGAGGCAATTTTCATTGGGTGAAAAAAGTTGCGCTGCCGGTAAAATAGCAGGAAGAAATGATTCCGAATCGAGAAGGTTACATGTAGAGCGTTCTGAAAGAGACCTTTGCTCTAAACTTAACCATTGCGAAGACGGCAAAATTTTTACTTAGCTGGTTATATTTACCAGCAAAATTATGCTGAAGATTTCATGGCTGCTGTGTACACGATGCGTTGGTATTGTTCGTGTAATCTGCGTGCAAATCTCAAAAATACTTAGTCATGATAACTGGCACAGGTACACATATTGAATCTTATGACATTTCTGTAAATATATGTTAGAGGTATGAAAGCTTGTGCTATTGTATCTTGATCGTTGGGCAGAGTACAAAATAGACGAGGCACAAAAGAAAAGAAGAAGAAGGGACAAGCTCTGGCCTAACAGTTGTTAGATCAGCGCTTATCCCGTCTTCTACTTTTGTGCCTCGTCAATTTTGAGCACTGGCCTAAGATGGATATGGTCCAACTCGCCCGTCTTTAAGTCATACTATATTTGTATGTTCACTTTACAGTACTCCCACCTGGACTTTCGACGTGTCTCTGCCCTTCGCAAAAGATGGGAACTGTCGGCACAGCACATCTTAGAAGCCTTGTCTATTTAGGATCCGCTTAGTCTCCGCTTGTGAAATGGACAGAGCACAGCCGGTAGCTACTGTTGATATGACGAAGCGGTAAATGAGCCAGGTCCTCCCTTCTGGCATACTGTAGCCAGGCGCGAGATCTGGATCATCAACATGTGCGTGTGTTGTGTTAAAAGGAATATATTTCTGTTTTTAGGGGCAGATAAGATAGTTTTGAGTGAAAACTGGCATATTTATTTGAGATAAGCGTTATTTGATACATTTCAGATACTCCTTTCTTAATTTGATATTTGTTACAAAGACTACTTGTTATAACATCAATCCTGAAAACAAACTTTTAAATGAAAATCTGTCATTATTTATTAGGAGACGCGGATACGTGCGTCTATTTGAGTTAAGTAATGGTTGTTGGCGACGACCCCAGCTTTCCTCCTAATCCAAAATATGTTTTTGCATACCATAGCAGCCATCCCACACCAGGATCTCTAAACAACTATTCGTGCATATATACCCTCGCTCACTGCGTATTCTTCTGGTATTTCACGCAACCCGTTGAAAATATGTAATGAAAACCTTATCAGAAACTGGTAATAATTTATTTGCTCACGTAAGCCTACATTGTCCAATTATTTGGGGCTTTTAGCTGTAGCTGTATTTTTGTGAATATACCGTATTTGTAATTAAAGCTTAAACTGAAGCTTGAAATTGAAGTGTATATTAAGAGATTATGAGTACCGTAATTAATAATAATAATAATAATAATAATAATAATAATAATAATAATAATAATAATAATAATAATAATAATAATAATAATAATAATAATAATAATAATATAACATATTATATTTTTATTATTATTATTATTATTATTATTATTATTATTATTATTATTATTATTATTATTATTATTATTAAACAAAGGCACAAAGTAATTGCTTGGTTTGTATATTTATTGCTACAGATTTCTATGCATACTGTCGTAGATTCACGTGAGGCCAAAACGAAAAACAATTGAAACGCAGTAATAAAAATAGCACCCACCTAAACTTGCAAGTGTAATATCTTATGTAGTCACTACTTAATTTACATAGTGCTAACAACACATGCTATGAACGTATATGGACCCTCCCTTAAAGCTAGAAGCCTTCCTCCAATTGTACATAGAGTGCTCTTAAAAATAACGATGACAGTATAATAATAACCACAATAATAATTACGCACGCTATAAAAACAACCTCAACGCAGGCAATTTAAAGGTAATGAAAAGAATGCGCATAATTGACACTGTTATATTGTTATTGTATATGTCGCTAGAGATACATTTGTTGCATGCCGTGCATTCACTTGAGCCAAAATGCAACATCGAAATGCAAAGCTTCATCAAAACGCATTAAATTAACAACACAAGTATAAATAATCGTGTGCAGCAAATGTAGCCATCAGTTTAAATTCCGGATGCTCTGCCGTGCATGTCCAGTATAAATCAAGTAGACTGTAATAAATAAATCACGTACATGTATGCTCCGTTAAATTACACAGCTACTACTGCAACCACATCCTAATATGCCATGCAAGCATAGAAAAACAAAACCGAACAGCATGCAGATTGTACCTTTGGTCTGCGGGAATCCGAAATAATTTCATGCCGGTGTGGCGTGAAGAATTTCAGCACCACTCGGGACAGCATGATTTGTGATGACGACGTCAATCTTCTATTCATGCGTCTGTTTCGCTGAAGCTTACCAGGGTTTCGCTGAAACAAACTTTGCTGTAGTAAAAGCGGCCTTTGGGACATTGTAGACAGGACGACCGTGAGAGACAGGACGACTGTGCAGTTGGTTGGTTGGTTCCTCAATAACTTGGCGCAACCCACCTAGGGGAATAGGCCATGAAACGGACGGTGCCTTTCTTTAAAAATAATTCACTTCTTGAAAGAAAGAGTTGAATTCATTAGGTATTACAGGTAGTAATTGAAAGTTGCAAGATTTCAAAAGAAAACAAAAAGAACTTTGAAAAGGATGACTTAATAAACACAGCAAAAAACAAAAAAAACGTCTATGCAGGAAACAAGTGAATTTAGCTACGCTTAGCATTCCATTCTTTTAGTTTAGACTCTCATAAAAATTTTGTAACAGCGATAAAAGCGCTCCTGTGGCTAAAGCCACATGCGATGGTGCCAAATGAATGAATCACCGGAAGTGACAAGCTCAAGTACAACTTTCGTAGGGGTTCTTCTAGTAGTCTTTTCTTGTGACTTTTGAATCATCGGCTTGACAAAAAGAAGTGCTTCAAAGATTCACTCTCATTACAGTGAAGGCATAAAAGCGACTGTGAAGGTAAAACTCCACCCGCGAAAGTAAAATTTCAATGAAGGGACTCGACAATGCAGTCTTGTAATCACTATTTCCTCCTTTCTTGATGAACACCACTTGTTCTTCCGAGGGAACTTTAGCTGTGAATAGTCTGATGAAAACAAAGAAGATTTTTCGAAGTTATTGGCCGTTGTGCGTTTTTCAAAGCTTGCTGTTGCGGTATATTCAGAAGTAGGCTAAATATGTAAAACAGGGCAATCAAGGGAAGATACGGCTAGAGCATCTGAATGCTCATTGAGAGCTAAACCTCCATGGCCTGGTACCCAAACTAGTCGAACGAGTTGTATATGTCTAGAAATGAGCGAGTAGAAAGTTTCTGAAATATGCGAAAAAGTTGTTGAGCTTAAGGCAGTACAGATCGCGAGACAGTCTGTTAGAACAATCACCGCTGATAGATGTTGGGGCACTTTATGCAATGCTAGGACTACTGTCAGTAGCTCCGCTTGGTAAATAGGGGTAAAGTCGGGTAGCCGAATTGAGAAAGCCCCATCTAGAGAAGATAATATGCTTCCTACGCCATCCTTCTCCTCATAAACAGAAGTGTCAGTCGCTATCGCAATGGATGTTTCTATATTGGCCAAATGATCTTCCAAAATGTCATTTATATACTGATATGGTAAATTTTTGCATTCTTGGGATTTATGTATCATGAAATTCAATCCTAATTGCTTCTACAGCGTTGAGTACAAGTATTTCCCAAAGGTTAACTCTTAAGGGGTCCAAAAGTTTCTGTGTAAATATTGCTTGAGGGCACAGTAATTTACACCATTGGTGGTTGAAAAATGAGGTCTGCTGGTTAATGAACACATAGTGTGACCTCCTCCGAGGTGTTGCTTAGATTTTAAGAAATTTTCGTACTGTTAGAATATGAAAACTATTGATACGAGAAGACAGGCGGGATTCTTCGTATAGGATATTGTTCGCAACATATTTAGGTAGCCAAAGGCATGAGCGTAGTGATTCGCGTTCAAACAGAATCAGTGGTCGAACTTTGCAAGCCGGAGCGCCAGAAAACAAAACACAGCTGAATGCAAATATCGGTCGAATGTACATGCAATATATCATGACGAGCACGTCTCTACGCAAACCGGCACGATACTTACTGAGCCTGCACAGCATCCCTATGGCACGTGCTCCTCTAGCAGCCACGTTTTCCCTGTGGGGATTCCAGTCAAGTGTTTCGGTGTAGGTTACCCCCAAGTACCTAACTGAATCGACCTGAGGTATGACGTCTTGTTGGTACATTATTAAAATTCGCTCTGGGGCATTTTGTGCGAAAACTATGTGCTTTTGTTAATATTGAGGGTTAAGGTATTATCCTCTAGCCACGTTTGCAGACTATTCATGTATGTCTTCAGAATCAGGTACAGTGTGTGAATGTCTGTCGACGCAGCGAAAAATGCGATATCATCGGCATACACATAGACCTGTACATATTTCTGTATGGGAATGGTCAATAGTAGTACATTAAATAATAAGGGCGATATTACTGATCCATTTCCCATTTCCCAATCCGGGTGGCACTCGTATTTTCGCAATCTCGAACTGCTACCTAGGGGTTCGATTGCGTATTACGAACTCCGCAGTTAACAAGTAACCTGATAATAAATATAAAATGAAACAACAATGTTCAAATATACTCGTAAGTAGTACAGACCACAAACGTTAGGATCACTGCTGTCACAGTACAAAAAACTGTGATGTTTTATCCCCCTGACCAGAGCAGCGCATAGGTACGCCATTTTGCCTGGCTAGCAACCACAGCTATGCGGTGATGTCGCCCCCTGTTTTTGCAGGTGACACGCCTGCCATGTTGCATATTGACATGCTTGGCGTGCGTCCATCACACGCTGTTTGCAGTGCTTGAAGGCACCTTTTCTGCCCGACTGCCTACAAAGCGCAACATAAGAGCTGAGAAAAGTATGTGGTAAAAAAAGAACGACGTTCTTGCTCAGCGTGTGGCGAAAAGGGCAGAGCGAAAATTATCAACTTCTTTTGTCTTGAGACATTCAAGTTTCGTGCATTTTCGGAATTTTTCACCGAATAACGAGCGGGAACATTAAGTATTCACGTTGCGCTGGCGAAATGCGATATTCGTTCACCTTGACAGTACATGAAATCACCCGATTAGTGTCGGTGACTATAGCTTAATGAAGAGTTATGCCTTAGGCTTTGGAAGTGCGTAAAAGCATAACGGCGCACTCCTTGCACAATTCTCGTTGTGTGACGCACGTTTGTTCATTGTTCTAAAACGATTTATATCACATGTAAATGCAAATTATTACCCGATATGCAGCCTACATAAAATTAGTTTAATGTTCAGGTCCAAAGTTTGGCGTAGTTTCGCGGTAGAGTATTGGACTGCCACGGAAAAGAGTTGGGTTTGATTCTTAAATACGACACTGTTTTTTTACGTAAGCTTTTCCTTTTTTTTAATTTCGTGCCATAGCGGTCACGGACACCGGCGGCGCCGAACATCTACAGCGCCTGAATCGACCCTTGTGATCTTGTGTCCGAGGAATAACAGCTCCTCGTACGCAAAGCGGCACTTTCCTGGCTTCAGGGTTAGTTCAGAGGTCTTGATAGCTTGAAGTACCGCTTCAAGGCGCCGGAGATGCTCGTCGAAGCTAAAGGAAAACACGACGACGGCATTCAAGTACACGAAGCAAGTCTGTCATTTTCATTCAGCCAGCACGGTGTCTATAACGTGCTGGACCGAATGGCATGACCTTATGCAAAGACCAAATGGCATGACCTTGAACTCGAAAAGGCCGTCTGGTGTGATAAAGGCCGTCTTCTCTCGATCTCTCTCGTCAGCCTCGTTTGCCAATAGCCAGTTTTTAGGTCCATCGAGGAAAAGTACTTCGCGTTGTGTACCAAGACGTGTATCCAGGGCGTCGTCTATACGTCAGAAAGGATACACGTCTTTCATTGTGATTTCGTTCAGGCGGCGCAAAACGCAGGATCCCGTTCTTCTTCTTCACTAATACCACGGTTGACGCCCACGGACTCTTGAACGGCTGAATGATGTCGTCGCGTAGCATTTCATTGACTTGTTTCTTCATGGTGTGGCGTTCGCACATCGAAACTTGGTACGGGTTTTTTCGAACTGGTCGGGCACTTTCTTCTGTGATGATGCGATGTTTCGCAAATAGGGTTTGTCGAATTCGCGATGATGACAAGAATCAGTTCTTGAATCGCAAGCGCAGGGACTTGAGCTGGTCTTGTTCGCACTTCTAAAGACTCGGGTTGACATCGAAATCTGGTTCTAGACCTCGGTTCGTCGAAGCAGCATCGGCAGCATCGAAGAGAGAGAATGAATTGGTGGACTCTACGAATTCATCGATGTAGGTGACCATCCTACCACGATTGATGTGCCTGTATTCGTGACTGAAGTTTGTCAGGACCACCTTTGCCTAGCCGTCAAGTAGCTCAGCTATGCCTCTTGTGATGCCAATCTGACGGTCCAGGGCAAGGTGCTGATCGTGCTCGACGATGCCTTCAGGGTTATCGGCTTTTTTGATGCCAACGGAAATGAAGACATTGGAGGAAGGCGACACGGTGACCTACTCTTATAGTACATTCAATGCGAGATTCCATGGCGTTGTAGGAGTCGGCAGCGTGTTTTCTGAGGTTAGGGTCATTGACTCAGACCTCAAGTAGATGATAGCGCCGTGTTGACTTAGAAAGTCCATTCAAAGTATCACATCCCTGGAGCTACTTTGTAAGATGACAAAGCTCTGAGGACAAGTCTGGTTATTGATGGTGACTCTAGCTGTGCAGACTCCAGTCGGCGTTATTAAGGGACCTCGAGTGGTCTGGAATTTGGAGTCTTGCCATGCAGTTCTCACTTTTTTCAACTTCGTCGCGGAAGACCCACTGACGACGGAATAATCGGTTCCAGTATTGACGAGAGCAGTGACGAGGTGGCTGTCGAATATTACTGGCTGGTTCGTCGTCGTGCGTAGCGATTGGGTCGTGGCGTCGGGTCGTGGCCACGCCTATTTGCTGCACTGCTTTCACTTTGCGTCGTGCCGTCTTCATGATGCGAAGGTTCGACTTCAAGGCCCTCTTCGTCTTGCGGTGGTTGCTTGCGATTTGGTTGCGGCGTCGTCGTCGGTGGTGGCGGAGGATCTTCGGTAGTTCGTAGTACAGCAACCGCACCTCCATCGGTTGCTGCCCTTAGTTTTCTGAGCATGGGCTCGGGCAGCGGCCCCGAATAGGACCGGTGTGCTGTCGGCGTTGCGGTGACATGTAGCGGTCTGGCGACGTAGAACGGTAAGGTCGTCGGGGTGTCCACTGTGCTCCTGCAAAGTAGTCGGCGATATTTTGAGGTCGTTCACCCTGATGTGGTCACGGCGTGTTCACGTCGAAACTGCGTAGTCTCATTTGTCAGTACTGGCAGCGGCGGTAGGTGTGGCCAGCTTCCCCGCAGTGGTAGCATAGTGGGCGATTGTCGGGACCGCGCCAAACGTTGGTTTTCCTCGGCGTGTATTGCTGGCCTGCTTGCGGGTGGTATGAAGAAGCTGGGGGCCTCGATGTTGTCTCGCGGCGAAACTGCCACGATGCGGTGTCTAAGCGGCGGCGTGAGGAAGGGACTTGCGGGCTGCAGCAGCATAGCTTATGGCTTGCTCCTGTGGCTGTGAAAGCTGAGGAACGCCCAGCGATTGTTGGATCTCCTGGCATACGGCGTCCGCGATGGAGTCCACTTGAGGCTGCGCCGAAGGTAGTAATTTCCGTAGCTCCTCTTGCATGGTCGCTAGGATCGTCTCAACGCGGTCAGGGGTTCCCACCGCTTGGATCTCGGTGTAGCTTCCAGCCGAGAAGCTGCGGTTGTATTGCCGTGTCCACATTTCGAGCGTCTTCTTGATTGTGGATGATTCCGAGGCGAATTCAGGGACCGTCTTCGGCGGATTTCTGATCAGTCCGGTGAAAAGTTATTGCTTTACACCCCTCAAAAGGAAGCTCATTTGAAGGTAAAATACGTGGCGCAAGGGTGCCAATGAGAAGAATGAGAAGACAGAAAGAGCGCCAACTCACAACTAAGTTTATTTTCATGAAGCATTCACAATATATAGGCTCTTGAAGGACATGCACAGAACATTTCATTCACTGCATGAGCAGGCATGAACATTTTGATGATGTAATAAACGATTATTGCAATCATTATATCTGGGAACCAGCAATAAACGGATATGCCTGATGTAAAGATATTGAAAAAAACCAAACACACCCAAGCCTGCGCAAAAAAATGCGACGAAAAAACAACAAAAAGGACCGACAGAAACTTCGTAGCAACCATCTAAAGTACATCTAGATCCAACAGTTGGAATCCACTATTATGCAGCAAAACTGAAGGCACGCTAACGCACGAGTCACATTTCTTCCTTATGTGAAAGGCTTCGAGTAACTCCCGCGCCAGCGCATCCCGGCTCCTTCCAAGTAGTCGCGTGGCGTGCAGCCACACGACTAGCCAACTGTGGCGTGCCGCCACACGAAGTACGGTGGAAGGGCAAATGAAACCCTGTTTCATTCCTAATTGATAAAGAATGCTCCCTTAAACGGTCATTTGTACAGCGCCCTGTCTGGCCTATATAGACCATGCCACAGCTCAGGGTAATTTCATAAACAGTGCCCACGGCACAACGCAGGAAGATCTTTGCATGCTTCTTATCGCACACCGCCTTGGTACCTCTTGAAGAAAAGCGGGCACAGAGCCTTGAAAGCTTATTCGGAGCAGAGAAGTGTCTGTCAGTACTTTTTGCTGCTTTTTCCTCGCATTTGTTTTTCGCAGGCTTGGGTGTGTTTTTTTTGACGTCTTTACATCAGGCATATCTGTTTGTTGCTGGTTCCCAGATATCATGATTGCAATAATCGTTTATTACATCAACAAAATGTTCATGCCTGCACGTGCGGTGAATGAAGTATTCTGCGCATATCCTTCAAGAGCCTATATATAGTGAATGCTTCATGAAAATAAACTCAGTTGTGAGTAGGCGCTGTTTCTGTCTTCTCATTCTTCTCATTGGCAACCTTGCGCCACGTGTTTCACCATAATATGTACCAACTAGCCGAACATAACGTACTGTTAAGCTCATTTTCTTCTCCTCGGTCATGTTGGGGTCGGCGTGACGGAACAGCCGGGTCATCTCTTCTACACAGATGTTCGCACCTTCGTTGGGAAGTTGAACGCGTATCTCAAAGGCACTAGTGGCACATTCCTTGCGAACGACGCTCATGAAGGCGTTGAGGAACGTTGTCCAGAAGACATCCCAGGTGCGCATGGTGAGCTTCCGGTTTTCAAACCATGGTTTTGCGGCGTCTTCTAAGTAAAAGTAGACGCAGCACAGTTTTTCTTTGCCGTCTCAGCTGTTCAAGGCGGCGACTCTATCGTATCTCCAGCCAGCTTTCTGGTTCTTCAAACGATAATCCCCGGAAAATTGGAGGCTCCTTATGCCGCTGGAGCAGGGTGGGTACAGGTGGTGCAGGAGCTATCATCGTCGCGTCGGTCGAGCTCAGGGTTTTAGTCTTACCGGTTGGGTCTCGTAAAGGCCCGAACTCTGGCGGGAGCCCTTGCGGCCGGTGGCTGACTCGCTGCTCAGCGCTGGCGTCGATGTCCCCTTGACGGTGTGGGCTCAGCTCACGACTGGACCGTGGCGTTCGGTACATGGGCCGGGAAGCACCTCCACCAGATGTCACCGGGTCGTGACGTGGACGAAGGAAGCAGGCTGCAGGTCGAATAATAAAATGTTTATTTGGGCCGAACTTGTGGCCACGTGAAAGGAAAATTAGATTACAGCAAGAAGCTGGCACTGATAGCGGCGAGCAGGGCGTCGGCCGTTGATCAACTGACAAGCGGCGAAGCGTGTCGGCATTTATATATGTATGTCCTTTCCATCGAATATTCTAGCGCTATCGCTAGCGGTGACGTAGGTTCCAGAATGATCTGTAATGTTCACTAAGTAAGCGTAATCTTAACAAAACGATACGGCCTCGCAGCTTCTCGAACATTGTATGGCGTGGTTTGCGCTGAACGTAGTGTAACGAGGCGATAACAAAACTTGAGGAAAGGAACGTGGAACTATTCTCTCTAGGCGATTCTCGTTCTTTTGTCGCCTTTCATGACGCCATAGCAGTGATTCACGTGGCAAGATTATGGCACATACTCTAATAGAATGGTTCATATACGAATTGTCAATTACCACCCTGCTTTTTCGTGAATTCGCCACCCACCACCCCGTTCTTTCCCGCGTCTCGCAGGATTGTAATGCGCGATGAACTTGAGGTTTCGCTGCATTTTGTGAGTTTCCGATTACGCAAGTAAAAAAAAGCAGAGTGTAGCCGAGAAGTCCAAAATTCTGATGGGCTCAACGCTTGGTGCTCACATCGCACACGTGCTTTCTCAAGACATAAATTTCAAAGATCCTGCAAGAATCGTAATAAAGAGAATGTAGTGCAGTGTCATCGAGAACTAAATCAAAACAAAATGCTCCGAATATTTCGTTCTCACAACGGGCGAATTTTTCACAGAGAATGCAACGCAGCTCTGCATAACAAAGGCTAGCATGCTTCGGCGGTATTTGTAGAATTTTTGATTACAAGAAGCATTATATGGACACTATCTACAGGCTTCCATCATCTCTGTCATGTCCCGTATGAAGTCCAAATAAATTACTTTTGTATGTACCCTGTATAATGTTCCCGCGGATAAATCTCAAAAGCGCTGTAGTGAGGAGCACTGCTTAAACATTGATGAAATGAACTGCGTATCTCTACCACACGAAGAGCGCACCCGATAACAGCACTCCGCGTGCAATGCCTACCGTCGTTTGTTCCTCGACCGGTAAGAAAGCCTGTGTGCCTTTTGCTGGTGAAAGGAGTTTGAGGAGATACTCGGGTAGCAGGCTTCGTGGCTTGATCCGCATCTGTGAACTTTGAGCATAAGGGCATGGTCGCGAGATCCAGTACGTGCTAGTGCGTTCGCTATTTCAGCAGGCCCGTTTACGCTTCTACACACTACGATATTGCTGTACGAACCTTGCTTTTTCCCCGGGAGCAGCCGTATTCCTATACACGAGCGTTTTACAGTTTCGCGAGATCAGATAAAAACAGAAAAAAAAACGCCAGGCCTGCGCGGAAGGCGCCGCACAGTCCCAGCGAAAGCTGGAAGAGTGGCCATAAGAGCCTTTTTTAAACACTGATTGGGTAACTGGTGCAAACACACTTGCTTGATGCCCACTACGACATTAATATTAAAAATTTTAAGGTAGTAGGCCAGCATTTGCCATGCTATTTTTCCTCATTCTTCTGAGAAGCGTGGTACCCACTAAATTATTGCGAGGAATTTTGTGTCAATTGTTCATGCAGTGGCTGACAACGATGACAAATTATGCCTGAGATGGTTATGTGCCACAGTTAATGGCTGAACAAAAACAAGTTTTTGTAATGGGTTGGAGCATTGGACGACCCACTGACGCTATTTGCATTGTGTGGTGACTGTTGTTCTGTCCCTGTTTGAAAACGCTTTATAAGCCGTATTAACGCGATTGCTTTCTCAGCATCAAGCCTGCCTAAGGCAAAGTTTGCCGACAAGTTCCAACTACCGGTGTGGCTCCTCCAACATACCTCGGTGTACCATTGCATGCATATAGATTCAGTGCGCATTACTGCAAGGAACGCGTCCCTAAGCTTGAACGACAGGCCCAGACATTTGTTCCCTATCGACTTTCGATATTTGGGAGAGCTGAAGCTTTCAATACTTTCTTAGCGACAAAGCTTTACTCTGTATTGCAACTTATTCACTGCGCAAGATTCTATATACAACGCTTTCATCGGATTTTCGCTACTTTCATATGGTCTTCAGCTTTTGAGCCCATGCGTCGTGATAATATATTCAAGCCAGTTAGTGAGGTTGGGTCAGGACTAAAATACCTTTATCTATGGCAAATAGTGTCCCTATTTTTCTTTTTTTGAGACAATTCCCATCATGTAATCCGTTCCTTCTTGCGGGTTACACTTGTTGATTGCTTACCAGATTTAATTTTTTCATCGAACTTCGCCGAACGCCCATGTTTGTGGGGATTCATGCAGGAAGTTTACCTTGCAGTTCAGTTCCTTAAAGTTCGCTTTTCTGTAGAATACCTGTACACAGTATCGCGCAAGGTGCTGTATAAGGACCTACTGAGTACACTCTTCCCCCCTCCATTGTACCGCTCACTGTACTCCAATCTTCCAGGCCACGATGAGTTGAAGCGAGTGCACAAAATGTACATTCCACTGAATTCAAAAACATTCTTCTATAAACGCCACTCTGAAACATTGGTGGTAAACACATTTCTGTAGAATACCTGTACACAGTATCGCGCAAGGTGCTGTATAAGGACCTACTGAGTACACTCTTCCCCCCTCCATTGTACCGCTCACTGTACTCCAATCTTCCAGGCCACGATGAGTTGAAGCGAGTGCACAAAATGTACATTCCACTGAATTCAAAAACATTCTTCTATAAACTCCACTCTCAAACATTGGCGGTAAACACATGGTTAGAAAGAAAGGGTATTTTCATTACGTCTGTTAACTGCCGTCTATCTGATATGTTGGAAACGATTGAACATTGCTTTGTTAGCTGCAAAGATGCCATACTGTTTTGGGATGTCCTTCAGCGAGCACTGAAAAAAACGTTTCGTCATTAATTCTCACACAATAACTTATCTTATACCAGCAGCGCTTGATGAAGTACCATATGATATGTTTTTCCTCATGGGTATGCATAGCTTGTGGAAGACATGAATGCAAGACCGTAATGCAGAGCCCACCACTTCTTAAAGCTCACACTTCATTCAAATGGCTATCTCCTAAAAAAACATTTACGACGAGCTAGACTTTAGACCGGATTGGTACTCCGTCTTAGAGAACTGTTTGACCTCACCCCTTTTTTGTTTGTATAACACTATGTGAAGAACTCTCCATGTGAGGAACTCACGCTGTGTTAGCCATTTAGTGTTTATGAGTAACGCTTGAGAGCTTACTTTCGCGATTTGATTGTACTTTTGTTCGTTTGATTTTGTCTTTATTGCGCAAATGCTTTATTAAATACCATGAAAAAAATACTACCGGTGTGGCTCAGTGGTAGAATAGTGGGCTGGCACCCAGAGGACCCGGGTTCAAGCCCAACGGTCAGTGGTGCTAGGTTCTTTGTTTTTTAATTTCAGTCAATTCTGACTGTCAATTCTGTCAATTACTGACACCGGCGGTGGCGGCGGTGGACAACTGCGTGCCACCCTAGCTGTGATCTCTTAAGAGCTGTCGCTGTAAAAGAGTTAGCAGCAGCCTAAGTTCATTATGGGACTCCGAGCTCCTATCGCAAAATGTAAAATGCGAATTCGTCGGTGGTTTTCTGACCATAATACTGTTTAAGTTACCTCAAACTTGACGTGTTGTCCTCAAAGACCAGAGATCTAAACTGATTTTTACTTTCTAAAAGTTGATGACACTTCCGTATTGATCACTTTAGCCTCACCTTTCGAAGAATCTGAATGTTGTAGCAAATATTTCGATGTAGATGCGCTACTTCTCAAGTTTTGCGATAGGGTATATCATAATGCATGCCATACAAACATGTTAAGTAAACAACCAGACACCCTTGCTACCATAAAGATATAATACATCCCACTCGTCGCATAAAGCGCGTGCGTAAGTATCGTCATTCCAAGTGTAATAATAATGCTTATTGAGTTAATAGATTGAAAAGTAAATAGAAGCTAAAGTCAAGAGGCTAACAGCTACTATCTTAGCAATGCCTGCACTGCAATTATGAAAGAAAATGCTCGAGGGAAAAGTAATCAAGCCGCACACGATTATTTGGTTGCCTCCTCACACGGGAGAAATTAGCGGTGCTCCCGCGAACCTTAACGAATATGCCCACAATGCTGCACGAGGACTCGTCAACCAAGGAGCCACAACGCAAGAAGATGCTGAGGTTTCAGTATGCAAGGATCACCTTCTTGCGTACAACGAGCTAACGAAACATTTCTGTTTTAGATGCAGAGTCTTCCCCTCCTCCATACAGTACACTAAACAGAGCTCAGGTCATTGCACTCAGGCGATTACAAACAAGAACCTATCCGTACCCACTGTTAATTTACAGAATTTATCCGGAGTTGAGTGTTCTCACAACATGCGATAAACGCCACGACACCGCAGATCTTGCTCATATGCTTTGGTGTTGCTCTGCGTTACGCAGTGACAAGGAAAATACTGAAGGACGATAGGACGCAGCTTTGCGCAGTACTGCATTAGAGGGACAATTATAGGCAGTCCAACGGGCCCACGAAGCGGCTGAAATGCTAAATCTTTCGGTCCCAACGTGGGAGCGGCCCGCTTCGGGCTAGGGCACTAGCACGACCTATTGGACTCTAATAAAGTTCTTTCATCCATCCAGGTTCTAGAGGGCGACTGCTCTTGCATCGTCTATGCCCTCATTGTTTATTCTTGATGGCCAATCCTCCTGAAATTCAAAAGCTATCGCAAATTCCTTTATTGTATACTTGAAATCTGTTTTTTTTTTTACCAATAGTGGCCCTTTCATTTTCTGCGCGCACCAAACTAGCTGCTCTTCCCAACCCTGAATTGAGCTCCTCTGAAGTGCATAACCTAATAGCAATTTTGAAGGTACGAGATACTCTGTCCCCGACCATATGCCAAACATATTTCTTAAGTGGTACTCAGTATGGTGTACTAGTATTCTTACTGAATCATTGAAAAAAAATATCTGCAACATTTCTCCAGTGGCGGAAATTAGCAATCGTCGTGCCCTTATGTCCGAAAAAAAGCTAATAGCAAATAATAGGCAATATCTGTCCTTTATATACCAGCTCGACACTTTTGGATCACATAATCAACAAATACTACGTAGAATACCTACACGCACACGACCTATTTTTCTGATGGCTACACAGTTGCTTAAATTTACGCATGAAATTGTTGCTTCCCTTAACGACCGAAGACATGTTTATGCTATATTTATTGACGATTCTGATTATTTATTGACCTTTCTGCTCTCCTTGTCTAATTCTGTAATCATGAGTGGCGATTCGTCCCCCGAGTTACTCAGCAATGCAATGTCATAGGCGAAGCGGTGGTTATTAGGGTACTCTCCATAAACCTTTATCCCTAACTTTTCGCATTATAGGTTTCTGAAAACATCCCGTAAGCATGCGATTGTGCTTAATCGTGCATAATTATTATGCTCGTAGTCTTTTCTGTTCACGGCATTTATCCATTGGCAACGAAGCTCGGCACTTTTTGTTGCGGATGGACATCGGTGAAAGGTGAAAACACACCGGCACGATTACCTCGATGTGCTGTAAATTTCACAGGCAGATCTCAACAATCCCATCCGTTTTCGCTGGTTGTTTTCGCATCCAAATATAGCCCACTGGTATCAAGATGATTTCTTATAAGCGGGCGCACCGTGAATAGGCGATTTTTTGTATTTTAAAGTCCCAGAACCACTGCTTACCATGCTAGCGAGGCACGCTTTCGCAGTTCAAAACAGATCATTGCGTCTCTAGGATCGAGAGTACATTGCTTACGGCGCCTAAGTTCCAGATATGCCAGCGCTGAATAAGTGGCGCACCGAAGAAGAACACCTGGCGGAGAGTCACGTCACAACTCAGCCGCTCGCCCTCAGCCGACCGGCAGCAGTGTGCCGCAGCCATGCTTCATTTTGAAATGAACACCTCGAAAATTTATTGCACCAGTAATAATGCACTGTAGTTTAGATAAATAATTTTGCCCGAAAGGTACTCTCACCTAAAAAGCACTATAAAACGGAGTGAGGCTCTGCAAAGCGGACTGCGTTTAGGCATACCCGGCATCGAAGGGACAGTGCTTTGATGGCGACTCCCTCGTTCTAATTTTCTGGTGGCTTGATGAGTTTTGTGTTAAGCTAGTGCAGGCTAACATGTCCCCAGTTATAAGTCCGCACTGCGACGATACCACGCTGCCCACATCTGTAGCAAAGAAACAAAAACAGCAATTTTTTTCTGGCGTCATATGTACGCCATGTCCGTGGTATGAATGCATGGAGATGTTGATCAAACAAACCACCGTGGCAGCATGTGTCGTAAAGCGCTGCTATGCCGTAGACGCGGGATAGATTCCCGACCTCGGCAGCCGCCCTTCGATGGGGGTGAAATACAAGAAACAGACGAGAACACATGGGTAAATGTGCGCATTAGAAAACCCCAAACAGTCACAATTAATCCCGATATCCACACTACAGCATGCCTGATAATGATATCTTGTTTGGCACAAGCAAGCCTAGCAGTTATCAATGTTGAACAGGCAACTATATTTTAAGCCAACACAGGCAAGCGGAAAATGAGAAACTGGATGTTAGGCGAACTAAATGACGAGTGAAAATTGAACAGATGTGATAATTCTCTTCCAAGGCATGAATTTAGATGTTACTTAGTCACGGCAGCCGCTGAAAAGGAAGCTTACCGTATCGGCTGGCTCCAGAAAGCCAAGCTTCAGGAAGTCTGTTGCTCTGTTTGTATAACAAGAACCCTGTCTTTAGCACAAAGATAAGTTAAACATGCATCTCAGCCTCGAGTATTCACCGTGAGAATATCTTTTATAACAGCTCAGAGGCGTCTATAGGCGAACGTGTCCCCACACAAACGTTGTGGACAAAGCAGCTTTTTTTTATACGCAACTGTTGACAAATAATGTAGGCTACCTGGCTAACGTATCGTTCATTTCACGCGGTGGCATCAGACGGAGTTAGGTGATGGTGGTCAGATGCATGGATGCGAAACTTTGTTTGTCCTAAGGTGTACGACTCAATGCTCAGGGGGCAAGATAAAAAAATACAAACACGTTTGCTTCATAAGACGCTCGTTTTATATCCGACAAAATGCCATTTATATTCGACTGCTTGACCCTGTTTTCACTGGTAGCTATCTTCACTATCGAATAAATGAGAAGACACGCACAATTTGGCTTAGAAACCAGTGCTACCCCACTAGACAGGAGAGCGAGAGGAGAGCATACTTTGCTCGCCTGACCGTTTGGATGCAACGCCGCCTCCTCTCAAAGGAAGCCAAAGCAACACATGGTGGTGCTGCGACTCTGAACAGGCAGTGCCATCTTTGGTAGAAAAGTAGATATCGGAGATGTATGGCACGTGTGTTGACTTCCCTCCAATGCGCTGCAGCTCACTTACGTGTTCGTGCAGAGGGCGCGCGTTGCGTCTGAGTCACTTAGAAGTCTGGCAGCTTACGCTCGTGTCCTTCGTCTCCTTCTTGTCTCTGTGTCATCATTTTGTTCTCGCGCTATAACTATCGTCTGAGTCACCTTACAATGTACCGCCTGCAGTGCGGCTTCATGAAAATCTCTCAGCTGGACAAGCACTTCTGAAAAGCGAAACGAGTAAAGCTCGCTAGTCAAGTTTATGATTTGGAGCATACGACGGAAGACGGAGACGGCCGAGTCACTGCGAAATATATTTCTCGGGTCCTCCGTGATAATACTGTGTACATCGTATGCCTCGAGGTAAGTCTCATTCTACCGTCACGAAGCCGCGTACTCTATCGATGTGCTGTGTTGACGTTTATGGAACCATATAATTGTTGTTTTGATGTGGTATCTAGGAGTAGCAGACATGTACTGTCATGTGAAAACGTTTTCAGCGCGCTAAAAATAGAAACTAAAGTTATACGGTTTGAAAAGTTTAGAGTCATGTCCTCCGTGTCGTGGGCGCATGACCCGTTGATGTCACCACGAAGCAGTAAGCTGAAGTTTAACCACAGCGAGTCAGTCTGAAGCGCTCACCTCGTTTTTTTTCTGGCTCTCGTGTCATGCTCGCTCTAGCTCTCGCGAACGTGGTTGTGTTCGCGGGCTGTGAATGAATTGCAGGGGAACTGATACAGCTTTACACGTGGAGAGCGTCTCTTGGTGTTGTCTGCATTGCTTTGGCAGCCCACAACACAGCAATACTTCAGACCTCGCCGACGCTTCCGTGGGGGCACTTCTTCCATCACGGAAAAGCAACTTCGCACAGCGAGCGTGTCGTTTTAGCGTGCCAAGCTGACGGCACGGCGCCTGCACCGACTGAAGAAAGCATTGCGCGCGTGTCGCACACGCTCCCGTTTCGGCGAAACACACTGACCCGCAGTCGCCGGCGACTTCTCCCGCGTCTCTCCTCAAGTTTTCCGGAGCTCGCCACCAGGACCAGGCGCGGCGTTGTCGTCGCAACGCAAACTTGAGCTTCGCTTGCCTATATTGACATGGATAGGAAGGAATAACGTAGAGGGACACGTCCTACCTCTTTCTACGTATTGTTGCACTTGAAAATGCAGCAGTATTACCAGCGCCCTTTGATTTTGTTCAGTGTCTTTCCGCACAATAGAATACTTGCAGCCGCCACGCACGTGCTGGCACACCTACCGCACTCATGCAGAGGTGAAAGAGCGTCGCCAATTCGTTCATTTTTCCTCCGCTTGTGTGCCGGTGGTGTCCCTGCACGTGCATTGCGGCTGTGATGCTAGTGCATGGAAAGGCCCTTAGGGCCGTTCCGCGCGCTTTTTGCACTGCAGCAACACACGTGTCGGGACGGGACCCCTACCACACGCAAGCGGGGGACAAATAAGCCAATTGGCTACGCTGCGGAGGGTGAAAAAGCGTCGCTAATTGGCTTATTTGTCCCCCGTTCGCGTGCGGCAGGGGTCCCGGCACGTGGGTGGCCGCTGTGCGGGAAGCGCGTGTAAAGGCCCTTCGGGCCTTTCCACGTGGTACCCACACAGCCTCAACGCTTGTGCCGGAACCCCAGCCACACGTAATCGGGCCTTTCCACGTACCAGCCGCACAGCCTCAACGCATGCGCCAGGACCCCAGCCGCACGTAATCGGGCCTTTCCACGCGGTACCCGCACAGCCTCAACGCATGTGCCGGGACCCCAGCCGCACGTAATTGGGCCTTTCCCCGCGGTGCCCGCACAGCCTCAACGCATGCGCCGGGACCCCTGCCGCACGTAATCGGGCCTTTCCACGCGGTACCCGCACAGCCTCAACGCATGTGCCGGGACCCCTGCTGCACGTAATTGGGCCTTTCCACGTGGTACCCGCACAGCCTCAACGCATGTGCCGGGACCCCAGCCGCACGTAATTAGACCTTTCCACGCGGTGCCCGCACAGCCTCAACGCATGCGCCGGGACCCCTGCCGCACGTAATCGGGCCTTTCCACGCGGTACCCGCACAGGCTCAACGCATGTGCCGGGACCCCAGCCGCACGTAATCGGGACTTCCCACGCGGTACCCGCACAGCCTCAACGCATGTGCCGGGACCCCAGCCACACTTAATTGGACCTTTCCACGCGGTGCCCGCACAGCCTCAACGCATGCGCCGGGACCCCTGCCGCACGTAATCGGGCCTTTCGACGTGGTACCCGCACAGCCTCAACGCATGTGCCGGGACCCCAGCCGCATGTAATTGGACCTTTCCGCGCGGTGCCCGCACAGCATCAACGCATGCGCCGGGACCCCTGCCGCACGTAATCGGGCCTTTCCACGCGGTACCCGCACAGGCTCAACGCATGTGCCGGGACCCCAGCTGCACGTAATCAGGCCTTTCTATGCAGTACCCGCACAGCCTCAACGCTTGTGCCGGGACCCCTGCCGCACGTAATCCGGCCTTTCCACGTGGTACCCGCACAACCTCAACGCTTGTGCCGGGACTCCAGCCGCACGTAATCGGGTCGGGTCTTTCCACGCGGTACCCGCACAGCCTCAACGCATGTGCCGAGACCCCAGCCGCACGTAATCGGCCTTTCCATGCGGTACCCGCACAGCCTTTAACGCATGTGCCGGGACCCCTGCCACACGTAAGTGGAGGGTGAAAGAGCGTCGCCGATTCGCTCATGTGTCCCCTGCTTGAGTGCGGCCGGGGGGCCGGCACGCGCGTTGAGGCTGTGTGGCGATGCGTCCCCGCACCGCCTTTACCTGCCGCTAGTATCGTCAGTGGGAGCGCCTGAGAAGTACGCGCTTTGATGACTAGGACGGCCTTTGAAACTCCAGCACTGGTCCCCTATAGGCATTCGAATTTTTATGCTGCTTACAGGCTATGGGCTGGATTTGTTTAATAGCCTACAGCTAATTTGTTATGAGAAATTTACATATAAATCCTACAGCATGCCTCTTCGTGCATACGCTCGTAAACAGCTGGTCAAGAAGTTAGGTGGTGCTGCAATCCTAACACCCAAAAAAGGCAGTCCATATTATATTCACTGATGCTCACGGATGTGTCACTGACGCACGTGTCAATCTGCAGCTGGGTAATTGTTTGAGAGGTCTGTTTGGCTACGAAGTTTGCCGCCATTTAGAGCGGCAATGACTGATAGACTCCGTGCTGCGTTTGAACAGGAAGCCACAAACACATCGACCGCATTAACTTGAAAGTCCTTTGTACAGTGGTATACGAAATCTTTCGCGAGTGGGGGGGGGAAGCAATTTACCTCACTCGTCAGGCGGGATATATATATATATATATATATATATATATATATATATATATATATATATATATATATATATATATATATATATATATATATCAGCTTGGGAACATTCCTGCAGTTATGCCAAATAACGGGTGCTTTACTCCACAAAAAGAAAAGTGCCCCTCCTTGAGGTGTGCCGTGTGCAATATTTTGCGCACATTTCGTTTTTTGAAATAGCAAAAAGCCCTTTTTGTGGTAAGTGCGCAGTATGTCCGGAAAACGTTTTAGAGTGTACGTGCGCGTGTACATCTCTGTGAGATCATCCTTGCTGAGATGGAGAGAAGTAAGTAGCGCTGCGCATATGCGCTTCTTTTCTGTCAGAGTAGTAAAAGACAATTCAAGTTGAATAAAAACCAATTAGCCCAACGTCTAATTAGGCCTTCATCATGCAAAAAAACACCGGTCTTCCACTTTTTTTCTGGTTCGATGGGTCAAGCTGCGGGATAAGCTTAAAAGCTGACCTTCCCACTGTACTCGAGTCCACTGCCTTATTCTTCGCCACTTTGCAAACTTCTGCCATTGCTTCTAGGTATACCGTATGCAAGGCTGATCAGATTTATCAGAGACAGAAGCGAAAACCTTTTTGTGGCGCTTCGATTGCGGCAGAACTAAAACATTTAGAAAAATTTGTCACAATCATTAGCTCACAGCAGCTTTGATGAAACAGCGATGAGGCTATGCATTTTTCATGAAAGAAAACAATTTTCCTGAAGAAGCCAAATGATCTGACTGGTCCATAAAACGATTCCTCGTTCCCATCCA
The DNA here is from genome assembly GCA_013436015.1 of Rhipicephalus annulatus. Taxonomy (NCBI): domain Eukaryota; kingdom Metazoa; phylum Arthropoda; class Arachnida; order Ixodida; family Ixodidae; genus Rhipicephalus; species Rhipicephalus annulatus. The sequence continues at coordinate 98,180 of WOVY01012388.1, forward strand.
TAAGAAAGCAAGTACAAGACGCTTTTGGCGCCTTGTACTGTAGCCCGCTTTGCGATGCTACAGTACAAGGCGCCAAGGAGTCGCATAGGCGGCCCTGCACCGCGAGGAGCATTCAAGGACAATCGTCACACCAGAAACTTAATACACAGTTAACTTCAATAAAACATTCTCTGGTAACAATTTGATTTCCTCGTAACAAAATGGAGTGATTACTGTGGTGAAGGAAAACTTCGCCTTAGTTGTCGGTTTCCCCATCCTGCGGCTGACAGCGACCGCTGTCTAAAAGGGGGGGGGGGGCTCAGCCCCCCCAACTTTTCACAGTGGTGGGGCTCACGTCTTCCGCCCCCCCCCCCTTGACTGGTACGCCTACGCCTTTCTACTTGAACCGTACATAACGTTCATATACAACAGATACGATCGCCACTTCTCTCCTTCATCGCACGCACATAATTTATTGCTTGAAACACTGAAGCACGGGCGAACTGCTTGTCACTCTACACAAGATTGTACATGAATCATCAGTGATGGTGGGGCCAGTCTCATTTGTAAAGCGTTGTACTCGTGATACTCCTTGCTATAAACCACTTAAAATCATGTTTCATTCTGCCCGTGTTTAAATAGTTTAAAGACTCATTTTCCCACCCACAGTCGCACTCTAGAGCGGTCTAGACGGCGCTCTTCGCCAGTTACCACCCGCTCAATTTGTAGAAAGCATTCGTCAGTCTTGTCTCGTTCTAAATGAGTACTGTGTTTTTTGTGTATTGGTGCCTTTTTCTACCACCCAAGAAGTGTTAATTGATTCAACGTTGATTTTTATACGCGAATTTGTATAACTTTTTTATTGTCTGTGAACTTTTAATGCTGATTTGTTTTATTTTATGCCGGATTTGCAAGAAAATTCTGTACCCATCCCTGCATTATGTCGCCATGATACGGCAGTATATGAAAATAAAATCAAAATGAACTAGCTGCGTTGAAACGCATTATTACTATTATTATGATTTTTAGATAGTAAGTTCAAGAACGTTGGCGTGCCTAACGTTGGCAGTGCATTAGAGCGCCTCAGGTAATCAAAAATTATATGCCCACTACGTTACAGAGCTTCCTACTGCAACGGTGTTATCTTCTGCCTAATGACGGACCCGCAGCGATAACGTAAAGCAAAGTGAAATCGCGCATATGCATGCGTATTGCTTCCTTGTTTTTCATCAACAACGTCTGGCAGTCACACTTCAGGACTACAAAACTGGACGCCCCACAAGAGTGGTCAAACCTTCCTGATGGGCTGCAGTTGTGCCATTAGGTCTACCCCGCATCGGCAATGAGTCAGGCAAGCATCAGCTGAGGAACGAGTGTAGCAGCGCGAGAAGCGGCGTCACAATATGCAAAAATAGCGACGCATGCGGGGAAGGAGGCAGTGAAGCTTCTCGGACACAAGGACACGTCGTTTGCATAGCTGCTCGTGCGTTGTGGCCCAACCGTGTTTTGACGGCAAGCAGAGCACCACTCAGGCATATACTGCACCCGTGGCTGAGAGATGGTGGCCGTGGCGCAAGTCGTTCCAGGATTAATCATGAGCAGCATCAGCCTTGCTCTAAACTTCACATCGAAGATCTTGAACAACAACGCTAACGACCCCGACGTGTGCACGACCATCGTAAGCCATTCGTCTGCTTTGCTCTAGCTAGTAGTCGTCCATTTTGTTCTGTGTGTTTAGAAAAAAGTTGCCCAACGATTTAGAGCACTTGGTACACTACTAAGAGAGAGCAAAAAGCCGTCCCAAAAGACAGACGAGGAGCAGCATATATTCCTGATATGAAGCAGAAGAAATAGGGTATTTGGCACTTGCGATGACCCTTTGTATTTAATAGTCTGAAACTCCTGCGTCACTCCAGTTATCATCCTTGCCCATTATTTCGAGAACGAATAACCAACATTGGAACCGTAGTTTCATGCAAATACGTGTGTACATTGTCATCACTATAAATGCCTTTATCCTGGTATGGGAAACTGAAGGCGAGTTAGCACGAATCACAATGATTAGAGATAGGAGTTGTTTTTGACGTGAAAAATACTCCAAGATATGAATTTACTCGATATTCAGTAAATGCCATGAAACCGAGAGTTCCGCAATGCTCTGTACGAGCGCTACCATCCTTCGGTTCCAGCAGTTTGTTTCGACTACCATTGTTTGTGCTTCGCTTGAGTTGGGACTTAAGTCTAAGTGCTCGCAAAGTGGATGGTTCTTATCGAGCGTCAAAGCCGCCACAACGAATTCATTTCGCGACTACAACCTAGTGTGCAACTGCAATAGTCGCGTCAATGAACAAAGTGTTTTGAATGATCGCCGGGATTGTATGACAGAAATTGAGAGCGGTGCTCAGTTCCCGACGAAGTACGCACCGGCGGACAATTTTAGCCGAGAAGGCGTTACATCAGGAGCTCTCTTATTGGAATCGCCACAGTTCGGTTTGAATGTATATTCCAGATAGTAGAAGGCAGTGGCCAGCGATTTCGCAAGTGCCCAGCAATGATGTTTTCCGGGTCAAGCTCCTTAGACCTTAGCCTTGTCAGCGTAGGCCATCACGCTAAGATTTGTGAATGTGAGACGCAACAAATGTTTACAATATACTACAATCAATCACATTGTGATGGAACGACACAAAAACCTAGAACCACAACCCTTTGTAGTAGTCGGCGACTTGAGCGCACACATTATGGACCCAGGGGCCTAGCTTTATCGTCGAAGCTCACTGTTCGCTGTGCTGTCATGGTGGTTAGAAAGTCATTGCTATATCACCGGCCAGATATGTATGTGAATTTAAACAAGGCCTACAATACATACACAACAAATATAATTGTAAAGGAATAATATATAAACCAGCAGGCGCATAGCCAGAATTTTTTTGGGGGAGGGGGAGCTCTTTTAAAATGGTAACTTTTCGCTCTCCGTGACATGGCGAAGAAAATGTCGTTGGGGGAGGGGTGAACTCCGCGTGCCACCCACTGGCTACGCGCAACCTCTCAATAGACTAACGTCAATCATAATTGTGCGATAATTATATACAACACCTACAAGCACAAACCTTTTATGCTACTCAATGACTTCAAAGTGATATATAGACAGCTTCTAATCCTAAGAAAAAATCTGGTAGGCTACACTAAATGACAGCAGAGGATGCACGCCTTCTTTCTCTGTGCCCCCTCATGTTTCATGTTCTGTGCAGAGAAACCAATCCAACTCGCATTTTTGTGCCCACGCATGTTTACGAATACCACTTGACATTATCAGCGTAAGTTACTTGCAATCTTGTGTAATGAAAGCTAACCATTTCAACTATTTATTTACGGACACGGCCACACTTTCCTGATCATGCACGCTGCTGCTGCCGTCTCAACCACTCGCCCGCCCTCATGCACCTCAGAGTCACTGGATATCTTTGAGGGGTTTTCAAATCAGCTGTTTTTCAGGAAGTTAACATATGGGGAATTTGGATAAGCAGCATTCGTTAAATGTATTGTTAAGAAGATAGCCTTTCTTTGTTTACAAAAAGTGTGTAACGATTTAGAGTATTAGGTACTCAACTAAGGCAGAGCATAAAGCCGTCCCGTGGGTCTCACAGTTTTTACGAGGTCCTGTGGACAAAACTTACGCCATGAACGAGTTCACGACATCGAATGAGGAGAGTTTGCCCGCAAGAAGGCACTCTTGGTGCTCCAGGATATTTAAACGCAGAAATTTTGGTGTGTGCATAATGGTGAAAGCTTAACCCCATCTTCCAAGTGTTAAAAAAAAACTTGATTGTTTCTGCCAGAGACTGTGCGTTCTAAAAACATTCATTTCTTCGCACTTCTTGCATCAGGCCTTCAGACAGAAAACTATTGTCTTTCGGCGCCCTTTTCAGTGAAGCACAGAAATACGTGGCCAAAATGTTTTATATTGACACGGTGCAACGCGAACAAAAGATGACAACTTGCGACAGTGAAAGAGCGTGTTCAAGGTCAGTGGTGCAAAAGAGTGGTGCAAAAATCAAAAAAGAGAGAAAAATATTTGTCATAATTTTGGTGTTTTTCAATGCAACGCTACTTAAAGTTGAGCATATACACTAAATCGGTATTGTTTAGGTGAGCGGATAAATGAATGATAATGTTTTAGATTGACTCTGATAGTATTAACAGGACAATCTTTTCAAATTTTAAAAATAATTCAATACAGCAACGTGAATGACCCATGTTGCAGTGCCTTGGTGCCGACGCCCCCAGAGAGAGCAATGGCGATGTAGAAAGCTCAAGGCCACTTTTTAGAAAAGGTGGTTTCAGAAATCTTTGCTTTAGCTTTTGACTCCTTCGACATTCCATAAAGAAGTGCTGGATTGTTCCTGCTTCATTACAAAAGTTATATTGGGGGAAAGATTGAATTTAAGCCTGTGTAAGTAAACATAAAATGACGGTAATCTGCTTCGCAATTTCGTTAAGGTTACTTCCAATTTTTTTATGCGACACCATGAGCTATTCCACGGATAGGTAAGGTTCTGGAAACTTGTGTCGCTTAGTACGGAAAATTTGGTATGTTCCTCGTGTAGAAAAAAGTTGCATAATTACGCGAACGTGTTATTGTGGAATGGTATATTTAGGACAGGTTTTTTTTTAACGGATACTGCTGCTAGAATTTCTGCCACGTCATTTATTTCTAATCCAGTCTGGCCTGGTACCCAAACTCGGAGGACGTTTCGCACTTGATTTGTCATATACGAATTAAGTTTTGCTAGGCAACTCGACGTGTGAGATGTTGCTAGAGAAGGGCACACGAACAAGCAGTCTGTTCGCGCCACTACTGAAGAAATGTGTTTAGGGAGTTTACATAATGCAAGAACATTTGCCACGAATTCTGCCTGGAATATTGGTGTGAAGTCGGGAAAGCGAAGAAAAAAAAGACCAACTGTGATCCGTAGAATAGATTCCTACTCCGGCCTTCACGTCTGTTACAGAAGCATCTGTGGCTACTTCATTTATCCACAAGCTCTTGAGGTGATCTAACAACTCTTCTGAATATCTGGTGGGTAACAGTGTTGCGGAATGGGCACCTCCATTTCATTCCGATTCCATTCCGAGGACTCGCAACTTGCCGTAATTCCATTCCAAAGATACGAGAGCACTCGGAGACAAATTGAGACCATTACGCCGTAGTTAAATACCATTCAAGTATGTCTGCATAACATGCTCGTTGTCATTGTCCTACACATATGCACAGCCTCCTAGATTTTCCTTGCTTGCCGTATTATCGGTGATCACGTGGGAAGCAGCCATCGTAGGAGCCCAAGTTTGTTGAACCTGTTGAATCGTGAAACTCGCCGCCTCTACCATACACTGGCAACGGCGCAAAACTTACTTCCAGTCCAGGTGGCGCAACTGCAGCAAGAGTCTCCTCGTAGCAGACGACAAAGCGCGAGCGAAAGCCATGCATGCAGCTGTTATCCTCACAAATTTTGAATTGCTTGACAACGCAAAGACGAGAATGAATAGTTTTTGTTTTTAGGTAATCGTGAAGGTTTAATACAATAGCGGGAATGTCTGAATGCATGCTCCATGTGGCGAAAGCTTTAACAGGTACCCGGTGATTAGCGGATGCTGCGGCTCTCATCAAGTTCAGTGCGACAGGCATTAGTGTTGTTGATTGTGAAAGCGACAGCTGCGACGACATTTTTTTCAGCTTACGGAAAGACTCCAAAGGTTCTGGTGGGTCCCTTGAAAACACGTAACGGCGAATTTTGTTGGAGCCGCGTGAGTCGCGCAGTGGGATCTGCTCACGTGCTTCGCATTACCTATTATATTTTGGGTCAAACGCCGAAGAAACCTAAGGAATCTAGAAATACATCGCTTACCTTCGTCAGGCAGATCAACTATGCGGCACAGCACATTCGCAGAAATCAACTCTCGCAAGCGCATGAGTGAATTATACATGTGTCGTGACACACTTCGATAGCGGGCAAGCCCATGCGGGACCATATTTCTTCGCTAGCTGATCCATAGCGAAACATACATAAAGAGCGGACACTCCCGTAGGGCCCTGCGGCCCAGCTAGTGTGCTGCTTTTAGCGTCACGAGTGGTTGGTCAGACCCGGTAATATCTTCAGCATAAATAAAATAACAAACTTTTTGCTTTCCGACGCTGAGATTTGAATCAGTGCCCTCAGCTAGAGTCTTTACCACTATGCTATACACTTCGTTCTGAAAGGAAATACATGTACAGTACATCTAGACAACATGAATGTGCCTTTTTGTGCAAAAGAAATGCAGAAAGACAGTACTATCTTGTCATACTTCACAGTTTTCTGTTGTGAAGCATTAAATGTTCTCCGTGGCACATGATGTTGAGCAGATATTTGAAACTGCAGAAATTAATAAAATTTCTTTTTTGCAAAAAATTGATGCCAAACTTGGGTAATAATTGTTCTCATAAGGAGGCTATTACTTGTCTTACCAAAAAAAGAAAGTAAAAGCGGGGACGAGTACGCCAACTGGCGGTTAGTCAGACCCTTTCTTGCTGGGCCGTAAAAAGGCTTCAGTGGCCACTCTTTATATGGTATGTTTCTCTATGGCTGATCTGCAAAAGTAGCGGAAAGGAGCCAGTTAGGCTCGGGAGCTTCAGCTTCGAACAAGTATGCAGCTTTTAATTTGGGTTATTACTTCCCAGCAGCTGCCTTTTTTTAGCCTTCAAGCACGCATCCAGTGCCTGAACATGCGCGAGCAGTTCTGGCACTGAATGTGTGCCTGAAGGTGTGAAATCGTGGTGATGGTCCAAGAACACCAGATGGTTGAAATTTCAGGAGGCCATCATTACAGTGTCTCTTATATTATGGTGAAATTTGGGACATAAAATGTTAATAATAATGTTTTTGTTATACATATTGCTATTATAAATGTTATCTTTAAAATTATTATATTATTATATTTGTATCAATACCTGTCTCTGCTTTCATCCCAAATTAACAAAAGACGAACTGGTTAGAATAGTTTCTGGTTTCAAACGGGAAAAACCAGCAGGTATTGATAGTATCTTTGTATCTTTGCTGCAGCGCAATCTTGACGCATCATCAAAGATTTCGCTCTTCATGTTTAATGGATTCTTTGAGACAGCTTCTTTGCCATCAGATTTAAAAACAGAAACTGTAAAGCTCATTTTGAAGGCTTATTAAAACATAGTGTTGACAGTTATCGACTTATATCAGTTTGGCTATCTCATCCCAAGTACTTGAGGAATTGTTATTGTCATGCAAGATTTCGTGTCTAGAAGAATTTCTCTTATTTCAAATCGTCAGTTTTGTCGCAGGAAGAGGATTCATTGATCTACTTAAAGAATTTTCTGATGAGCTGCATGATGCTTTGGAACATATGTTTGCCTGAGCTTTATTTTTGGATATCTCCAAAGCACTTGCCATACTAAACAATTGTATCCTGATTAAAAAAGATACCTTCTTGGCTTCGAAGGTCCGTTCTACGACTTTTTTGATATTTTCTTTATGCCCGTTTCCAGATAGTTCAATTAGACAATCGGTTGCGTTTCAGCAGCAGGCTTGCCTTTAGAGTTGGTGTACAATAGAGATACATTTTATTACCTTTTTTATTTATTTTATTCATAAATGATTTTACTATTTCTGTTTCAAAATGTCTCGTAAGTCTGTACGCAGACGTCACTGTTCCTTTAACCAAACACGTCTGTTAAAATGAAGCATTGTCACTACTACAAGACAGTGTTCATTAGGCTGTGACTTGTTTCGCTAATAATTGCTTAGTGATTAATAAAAAAAACGAAACTAATCCGCTCTAAAATTCATTGAAAGCAAAAGTGACAAATCCGCGCCTATTTCTTCATGCCCATGATTGCACGAATGAACTACTCATCAACCTCTTGCTCCTCTGAATACTCTAAAAGAAAGAGAAGCAAATTTCGTAGAACGCCCTCATATCGGTGCCACACGTTTGGTGCCACTGATCGCACCGAATACGCATGCGCATTTATTGCCTCGTTCTGTTCCCCATTAACTGTGGGACAGTCCATAAGTCTCGTCATGAGCGCTTCGCGGTTGACAGCGCTTTGCGTTACATTGATGTTTACCGCGTACGCACATGTTCGTGCACCCGTTAAGCTATCGAAAGCTCATAAGAGCTCTGCAGAAAGCTTTCATAAAAGAATTACGTGCATATATGGCAGTGATTAAAGAAAGGTTTGCTTATTTTATGGGAAGAATGAGTTTAATTTTTCATTTTTTTTCAATCCTAGAATGACCGCTTGCTTCAGTCACTCAATAACAAGGCCATACAAACGCTCAAGCAGTATAAGAAGATGGTGACATTTTTCGTGAAATTATACAACAGTAATGTACGGCGTCTGAATTAATTTAGAACGTCTGTGTTCTTTAAACCATTTTTAAATCTAGCACATGGGTGTTTTTTTTGTTAATTTCCCTGTGCTCATTTTGCCCAAGTTAATAGAATGGCACTCAGCGACTCCGTTTTACGAAAAGTATAAGTTACGCTTTCCTTATAAGAGTTACCTCTCTGTGGTACTGTATACCTTGAAGTTTAACAGCGTGAAAAAATACACGGTGGACAGAAAAAGGAAGGGAAAAGTTCTGACTTCCAACTAACATTTTATTGTCAAGAAGGCTGTTAGTATATCCGAGTGAACAATAAAAGTGAGAAAAATGACAGATTTAAATATACGAAATATCATCGACAATCAACCTGCCTGCTGCACCGACCCTCGCACCTAAAAAAAACATAGCTCTTTTCTGACAGAGCAACTGATGGCTTGCTTACGCATGGGCTTCTTTCAAGCGCCATTTGAGCAGCCTCACAAACTATACACTCATGTTGTTCTTTAGTTTTACCGAGAAGTGTTGTCTTTTCGGACAGCAGAGTGCACCCAGACGTGCTCACGTGTTGCGTCAGGAAGCCATCTTTGTCATTACGAACATAATTGGCATGCTTCTGTAAGCGTTCGTTTAGGCACCTGCCCGTCTGGCCCGCGCAACTTGCGCCACAAGACAATGCGATTATCTACACCACGCCTAGCGCACAGTCGTCAAACTGCGTCCTATGCCTAACAATGCACTGCTTTCAGTTTCTCTTTACGGGACAGGTCCTGTTTGTCAACTGGGACAACTTCTCAGGGCCACTGAAGACCACCTTCACGTTGAGGCACTGTCATATTTTCTTTGGGTGGTGTGACACAGAGCGCATATACGGAATGACCGCCACCTTTTCCCGCATTTCCGCTGTGGTGCCCTCTCTGTTGCAGCCAATGCCCATAAGTTTCATTTCCTTGTGCATTGCGTCCGCCACAGAAATGAACAAAGGGCGCGTGTACCCTTCCCTTTCTAGGCGCTTTGACTGTGCAACCACGTCTTGGATGCTAGTCTCCTGGCCCAGTCGAAACGCCCAGAAAGCGATGGTTACCCGCGCATGCGGTGTAGCTCTGTTACGTATTATTTCAGCATAAGCATTTTCATATTTTTGTGAGAAATGGCAATTAAAGCAGCCGGCTGTTCGCTCTAGATACGTGTGACTCAGTATGTACCGTTTTTCAGTATCCCAGACGCAGCACAAAAAACGTTGTTCTCATCAGTTTTCTTCGCGCCAACGATGTGGCCTGAACAGAGGCGGGACGATAGCGACACGCGGAGGTTCTTTCGATCTGCTGATCACACCCACTCCTTCCGCAATTCAGGCGACGACGGAAAGCTGCACAGCGCGGACATATCACACCTGCACTCATCACGTGGCGTAATGAGCTGCAGACACGATTTCGCTCAAATTGTTCCACTTGTGCTGATTGTACCTGCACCTGTACACGACAAATTGATGGCCAAACGGTCTGTACTTCGAATACGCACAGTTTCCGGCCGTTGCAGATATTTTTTATCGAAGGGAGGCGCCCATTACATATTTTCCATCCAAGCATATACCGTGTGTGCAGGTACTGCATGCGCAGCCCAAGGCAAGACGACAGCACAGAGAACATATCCTCGTCTCCTACAAGTCGGTGGTTTAGAGTGCTTATGTCGAAGGTGTACAAACTTTGGCCGAAACTATGGCCGTGGCGCTACTCACGTAGGGTTGTCATAAGAAAAAATTTTTGTTTTTGTCCACATTTGCAACAAAAATGACCCAAAAAGTACTAAACACCGTAATTACATTCTTATATTATTGTACTATAAATTCAGCAGTTGAAAGTGGTCGTTGGCAAATATTTTGATGGGACGCCACTTACATATGGATCTAAGGTGCGCTGTTTGAAAGTTCGCTGTTATGAGCGTTTGTATGGAGTGTCTGAGTGACGATCCCACAATCAGGCGTAGGTGATTGTGAAACAAAGGGTGAAGGATTGTGATATTTTGGATTACTTTTTCGTGCCGGTCGTATTGCGATCAGCCGAAAAATAAATCCACTATTTAGTGCTAAGCCACGATGGGAGAAATAAGAGAAATCATACCATATCCACAAAGGGAATTATAGCGAGTAGGTGAAGCTCTGGGGGAGAAACAACCCCCGCAAATTCCTTCATTCTTTTTTACAGCGAAAGCTGTTACGAGATCACTTTTCCGGTCACGTGTAGTTGTTGTCCGCCTCCGCCGCCGCCGCAGCCGGTGTCCGTAACCACATCGCATGAATTAAAAAAAACCTTGCACCTATGACACAGTGGGGCTTGAACCCGGGTCCACTGGGTGCCAGTCCAATATTATACCACTGAGTTACGACGGCGCTTGTAGCTTGTTGTCAAGCTTGGTTTAGGCAAGCATGACCTAGCACCAACGGCACAGTGGGGCTCGAAGCCGGGTCCGCTGGGTGCCAGCCCAATATTCTACCACTTAGCTACGCCGTTTTTTTCTTTTGTTTATTGCCTTACATATCAAGACTGTTCACATTTTAAATATTTACGTATTGGTCAAAATACAAGTTCATCAAAACACATCCACAAAATTCATTGAGGTACCGTCAGCTCTTAGATGGCTACTCATCAATACTTGGGCATTCGTAACAATGGCTCAATGCGCACAATCCAGTCTGGTACATCCTCTTGGCCCTTCAGCACTTCAAGAAAATGGCACACAGATTCGCAAATATATTGGCGCACAGATAGCACTTCTACATCCGCGTTTTCAAAGGCACATCAGGTTTTCCATATACCGTGCAGGCCTGGAAGCATGATTAAATCATAAGGTACGCCTGCCTCGTTTTTAACCGAAAGAAGACGGATGCCGTGTGGACTTAACGGTAATTCCTTTCCCAAGGTTCTCTCAATATGTTCCAGAAAAAGACCCCGCTCCAGCAATCTATGAACACGTGTTCAATTGTTTCCAATTTCTACACAAGTGGCAATGTGTGCTCCATGGGACGAATGTTCCCCTATCCTGCAACCACGTTTCAACTGGTAAGGTACCAGTATGTAATTGAAAGAAAAAAGTTTTGACCCCTGGCACTACAACCATTCTTTTAGCACGTTTCAGAACACCCTGTCCGGGTCCTACACTATATAGTTGACGGTACAATGGTACAGGCAGTAAAACATCGACAAGGTCTTTATACCATTTTTTACGTGATACTTCTGCCAGATATTCTAACGAAAATCTCAGTGATAAAAAGTGGAAAGACGGAACAACTTCCTTTAAGTACCCCTGTATTGGTCCGTGCACATTTGATGTCAATACCAGAAATCCCTGCAGCACTCTAGATAACATTAGTTGCATAACAGTTCTCAAAAAAGGGTCATCTACATCATGCAGAAAAAGGAAACGATTGACAAGTTCTCTTATGTACAAATGAACTAATCCGAGCCCGTTATCTCAAACTTTTCGGAAGAGATTTGTGCGGCTTGATCTTTCCCAGATAGAGTTACAAATGAAAACTGCAAATACTCAGTGTATTTTCTGTACACTTATTGTACTGCAGTGCAAAACCTGCAATACGTACCGCAGCTTGCTCACCAGAAACAAGTTGCGCGTTGTGGCCCGTGCGAATATCGAAATACCCCAACCTTTCCCTATTTCTACAACATTGCGCAATGCCTGTGTTTCTTTTTTTCAAGACGATTCACTGTCGTGGTATAACTACAGCGGCACTCCTAAATACTTCACTGGTGTTTCCTGCATTTGCATGCTGAGAAATCTTCTTGGTGTGACATTCCATTCCCCATGACAGAAGCCAAGGCACTTATCTGAGTTCACGGCACTACCACTCACATAGTGCTCACATAGAAAGGGCAGCGCAAAAACTCGAGAAAAAAAAGGACAGCCCCAAGTCTTCTTTTTTCCCGAGTTTTTGCGCTGCCCTTTCTATCTGAGCACTATGAACCAACTAGCCCAAACCAAAGTACTTATCGAGCACTACCACTCACCTGGCAAAAAGTTTTCCCGGAATTTACAACATGCATTATATTCTCATAATTTGTACAGAAAACTGCAATATTCTCTGCGTATGCAAGAGGCTAAGCTCAGCTTCATGCAATTTAAAGCCGCTTATTGCACTGTTATTAATTACGCTTAAATAGAAAGGTTCAATAAAAATAGCAAAACGCAGGCGCGATAGCGGGCAGCCCTGTCTCACTGACCGTGGCACCGGCATACGCTCACCCCCAGCTTTATTTATTACCAATCTTGTCGTGCATCTAGTGTAAGCCATGCGCACTCCGTCGCTAATCAAACTCCCTACGTCAATGTGCTCAAGTGATGAAAGGAGCAAGTCGTGCGGCACGCGATCAAATGCCTTTTCGAGGTCAATTCGAACCATGGCAATATTGAGATGCATAGCGTCACAACTTTCTAGGATTGATCGTGCTATGTTTCTGTTGGTCGTTATTTTTCTTCACTTTATTCCACAAGTTTAGTGGAATCCAAGCAGTTTTGTCATAACTGTCTGAAGTCTGATGGCCGATATTTTCATCAATATTTTATATTCAACATTTGTTAGGCTATTTGGTCTATATTCAGTAACACTTCTTAACTTCGCGGGATCTTCGATTTTAGGTATTAAGACCGTGTGGGCTGAGAAGAACGATGGTGGAAGTTGTTTATATTTAAAAGCCTCGTTAAATACCTTCTTCAAAATAGGTGAAAGTATATCTTTGAATTCCTTCTATACGGCCGCACTCAGGCCATCAGGTCCCAGAGACTTACAATTGTTTAACCTGTCAATTGCTTTTTCAACCTATCGCTCTGTTATTGGCAATTCTAAAATTTCCTTCGTTTCATCACCAAGTCTTGGCAATAATGAAATGAAATCACTATTAAAAACAATCTGCGTGTACACTAATTGGTGTGAATAACTCTTTGTCATATTTGTGAAACGCACCGGCTATTGCTTCTTTCGTATGGTGCTTTGTTCCTTAATATTATATTTCTCTTATTTCAAGTTTACAGGCATGTCTCTTGTCTGCTCCAAGAGCTCGCTTTGTTGGCGTTTCTCCCGCTACCAAGTTTTCTGCTCGAGCTCGAATCAGTGCTCCGAGATAATGCTCTTGGTCTATCAACAATAGCTTCTGTTTAGTTCTGTTTATCTCATCTGAAAATGTACTGGCCTGGGTACATTCTTTCGCTACTAAATGTTGCAAGTTTTCACGCAAGCGCACTTCCATTTCTTATTCAGTATGCCTCAGGATACTGGCTCTCTCAAGTGCGTTCAGTTTAATGGTCTGTTTAAATAGTTTCCACTTATGTCCCCAGGATTCAAGTGTTCTACTTGCTAAGTCGTCTATGCCCTCTAGAAAAATGCGATTAAACTCCTCATGCTTCAATAGCTTTACAATAAATTTCCAGAGGTCCCAAGAGAAATGTTTGTTATTCCTCTTATGTTTACCCACTGAGAATGAAATCAAACAATGATCACTAAACGTAACAGGTGTAACTCTGCAAACATAACACGAAGAGATGATTTCAGAATGCAGGTTTACTCTGTCAAGTCCAGCATGGCTCGAACGCTGAAAAAGGGTAAAGTGACACTGAAAAGGGGAAAATGTCTTTGCAGTGAAATGCCTTTTCCACTGCAAAGACATTCACCCACGTCCTATAGCTGAGCCTTCGCCATCATATCGATGAGGACGGTGGTGCTTGATTCTCTGTATGACCTGAAACTTGATTGACGTAAACTCGAACAAACGCAGTTGAAATCCCCGGAAAATTTTAGTTTACGTTCAAATTTCAAATACACATCAAGTATTTAAAAAAAAATGGCGGATCCCGCGTACAGTGGGAATCAATGATATGCGAAGCACGAATGAGGAAGGTTGATATATCACTCCAAAATCAGCACAAGGTTACGAGGTGGAGGTAAATGATGCCGTACATGACTTACGTGTCATGATTATCATGTTTCGATGTGTCGTTTACCTTCGTCATCTATTCACGTCATGTGATACCAAATGTAGTATATGTGGAGCTAGCGAAATGGCCTTGAGCACACCATGAGCATGGCATGTTGCCATGTTCTTACGTGACACGTGTGTCAGGATTATCATGTTTGCACTTGTCATATACTTTCGTCATCCATTCGCGTCACGTAACACCCAATTTGGTATATGTGGAGTTAACAAAATGACCACGAGCGCATCATGAAGGGTCCAATATACTCCAATGTAGTGTTGACGCGCGCGCACGCTGGAGACAGTGACTCTACGTTAGCAGAACGCGAGCACTCTATAGTCTGACGCCAGGTGCGACCGGCGCGACCAGCCTCCGTCGGCGTGGCATAACGACAAAAGGCGCGAAATGCGACATGCTGCATTTAGTGCTGATGCGTTACCCGGACAACACTGCGTCTCCCTCTTTTCTTGACGGAGGGACGCAGGACGCGCTAAAACGCGCGTGCGTCAAAGCAATGCAGCGCGGCGCGCGCCTGCGAGTATATGACAAGACTGGCGCCTGGCGTGGCAACGCCGGCGTGACGCGTCGAAGTGAACGCCTGCGAGGGCGCCCAACGCGTGACGTCGAAATGTATTGGCACCTTGACTGAGGTATGAAGTCATGTTCTCACATGACATGCATCTCATGATTATTATGTTTGCACCAGTCATATAACTTCGTCATCCATTGACGTCACGTAATACAAAACTTGGCATATGTGAAGCTAGTGAAAGGGCCGTGAGCGCATCATGAGTGTGGTATGTAGTGATGTTGCAACATGACACGCACCTCATGTTTATCATGTTTGCTCCAGTATTATACATTCGTCATCCACTTGCGTTCCTTAATATCCAATTTGGTGCAAAGCTAGTAAAACGGCCGCCATCGTATCATGAGCGCGGCACCTAGTCATGTTGTTACATGACATGCATCTCGTGATTATCATGTTTGTACCAATCACATACCTTAGTCATCCATTATCCGTAATACCTAATTTGGCATATGTGACGCTAGCGAAACGGCCGTGAGAGCATCATGAGTGTGGTATGTAGTCATGTTGTTACATGACACGCATGTCATTGTTTTCATGTTAGGGTCAGTCGTTTGTGTTCGGCATGCAATCACGTCGTACCATACCAGTTTTGCAACATTCCATGTGAGTGAAACCACCGCAAGAGCGGCAGGACTATGAAATGTAAATCGTGACATTCATGACATCTATGTCATAATTTTCATGTTATGACTTGTCAAATATGTTTTTATAGAGCCCTGTTATGCCATACCATGTTTGGTATTGATACCATTATCGAAACGGCCAGGAGAGCTAAATGTCCTAGGCGGCTTGATAGATAGATAGATAGATAGAATGATAGATAGATAGATAGATAAACAGATAGATGGATAGATGGATACGCTCAAAGTGGCCGAAGTTAGCAAACAAATGCTTCGCATTTAAAACTCCTTTCGATCTTGAATGACAGTGGGTGCGTATACAGACATATCATTCTCCATTTTTCTCCTAGTAAGAATAAATCACATATAATAAAACTACCCTCCTCGCAGGTAGTTACGGTCTCCACATTCGCATTAGGGCTCTGCCGAATTAACAAGAGGCACCCTGCAGACGTATCCACAGCGTGGCAAACGCACACATCAAACAGTCTCGTGAAAGGCTGCACCATTCGCTCAGCGTGCTCTTCACTCTCTACTTCAGTCTCCTGTACAGCGACGATGTCTAAATTTTCTTCTATATTAGGACGGTAAAGTTGGTTTTGCCGCCGTGTGGCAGAAAGCCCACGTACATTTAGCGTCGCCAATCTAATAGTTGCCATCGTGATGAGAAAAATTGGCAGATCCCACGCACAGTGAACATCGATGATATGCGAAGCACGAATGAGGAAGGTTGATATATCACTTTATAATCAGCACAACATTACGAGGTGGATGTAAATTACGCCGTACATAACTTTCATATGCTGATTATCATGTTTTGACGAGGCATTTACCTTCGTCATGTATTTGCGTCACCTGATACCAAGTTTGGTATATGTAGAGCGAGCGAAACGGCTGCTAGCGCGCCCTGAGCGTAGCTTGTTGTCATGCTTTACATCACACGCATATCATGAATATTACACTGGAACGTGTCATTTACCTTCGTCGCCTCTTGACGTCACGTGATACCAAATTTGGTTTATATGGAGCTAGCGAAACGGCCACGAAGGTATCATCTGCGTGGTTCGTTGTCATGTTATTACATGACATGCGTGTCATCATTGTTATGCTTGCACCAACAGCCATATACCTTTGTCATCCATTGACGTCACGTGACGTAACACCAAATTTGGAATATGTGGAGCTAGCTAAACAGCCGGGAGCGCATCAGGAAGGGCCCAGTATACTCCGAAGTACTGTTGACGCGCGCGACGCTGGGTGCAGCGACGCTACGCTAGCAAAACGTGAACACTCTATAGTTTGACGCTAGGCATCCGTCGGCGCGGCCCGGCGGCAACTGGAGCGAAATGCAACATGCTGCATTTTGCGCCCATTACCCAGACAGCACTGTGTCTGCCTCTCTTCGTGATAGAGGGACGCTGAGAGTGCTGAAACGTGCATGCGTCGAAGCAACGGAGTGTGGAGCGCGCCTGCAAGTGTTAGCAGGCAGATTGGCACCTGACGTCGCAGCACCGGCGTGACGCGACTGACGCGACGTAACAAACGCCGGCGCGCACGCGCGCTAGGTCACGTCGATATGTATTGGCGCCTTGAGTGTGGCATGTAGTCATGTTCTCATATGACACGTATCTCATGATTATAATGTTGAATCTCACATACCTTCGTCATCGATTCACGTGACGTAATACCAAATTTGGCAAATGTGAATCTAGTGAAACGGCCGCAAGCGCATCACGAGTGTAGTCATGTTTATACACGGTACGCATCTCAAGATTATCATGTTTGCACCAGTCACATACGTTCGTCACCCAATCAGGTCCCGTAATACCAAATTTCGTATATCTGAAGCTAGCGAAACGGCCGCGGGCGCATCATGAGCATGGCATGTCGTCATGTTGTTACATCACATGCATTTTATGACTATCATGTTTGCACTTGCCACATATCTTCGTCCCCCATTCACGTTCCCGTAATATCAAATTTGCTACATGTGAAACTAGCGAAATGGCCACGAGCGCATCATAAGTGTGGCATGTAGCCATGTTGTTACATGACACGCATGTCATGTCACTTGTGTTCTCTGCCACTCGTGTTCTGTCTCTTGTGTTCGCCATGTAGTGATGTCATACCATACCAGTTTTTCAACGTTTCATGTGAACGAAACCATCACAAGAGCAGCAAGACCATGAAATGTAAATCATAACTTCCATGACTTGCATATCATGATTTTCATGTTGTGACTAGTCACTTATGCTCGTCATGCAGTTATGTCTTGACATACCAAGTTTGGTAGTGATACCATTATTGAAACGGCGAGGAGAGCTAAAAGTCTTAAGCGGCTAGATAGATAGATAGATAGATAGATCGATTGATAGATAGATAGAAGAAT
This sequence comes from Rhipicephalus annulatus, assembly GCA_013436015.1. Taxonomy (NCBI): domain Eukaryota; kingdom Metazoa; phylum Arthropoda; class Arachnida; order Ixodida; family Ixodidae; genus Rhipicephalus; species Rhipicephalus annulatus. The sequence goes on from WOVY01012388.1 coordinate 116,138, forward strand.
AGATAGATAGATAGGTAGATAGATAGATAGATACGTTCAAAGTTGCCGAAGTTCGCTAAGAAATGCTTAGCATTTAAACAAGTCGAGCGAACGACGCTTACCTTACAAGCACCGAACCCAATGTCCGCCCGACGCTCAAGGCGTCGTCCCATCGCCGCCGCGTGAAAGCGACGACGAACGCAGGCGGCCAGCACCCCGATACTTTTTGGAGCCAGCCACTCACCATTGCGCTTGATCTTCGTGGGTCGGACGCTGCTGGGACGCCACGTCTCCCTCATTCAGATGTCGTTTTACTGGCGTAATTTCGCCTGTATCTATGTCCAAAGTAGCGTCGAGGCTGATGACTGGTACAGGTTTGCGTTGGCTTTCCGTCCGAGTCGAACGCCGTTGCATTGGAGTGCCCATAACCGTATTTTCATCTGTATCTTGCTTAGGTGTCTCCATCTTTCTCTCGCTGGTCGCCACTGCATGAGACGCCTCCACCGCTGCCTTCGACGCCGCGGCCCTCTCTGCTTCCTCTTCATCCATCAGCAATTCAGTGTGGTCGGCATTTGTTGCTCGACTTGCTGCACTGGCGTGGGAACGAGTACAGTCCACCTGCTCATGCCTAAAAGCGTGACAACCAGCACGCCTGGGCACCCTGCAGTTGCGACGAATGTGTCCAGTGTTCCGGCAACGCAGGCACAGCAGGGCTCTTCCTGGCGCGACCACCACTGCCGTGCCGCTCCCCAGACGCTTCTGGTGTGGTATGCGATCCGTAGTAACGCCTTTCTTTAGTGATAGCCGAACGAATCTTGTGGTTGACTCAACTCCTTCTAAGTATTCGTCTCCCAACTTGTCGCTGATGACTTCTTTAAGTTCACCAAACTCCCGGAAAGCCCGCCGTACGTTGACGGAGCTACACCGGTGTTTGTGACTTGTTGTCAAACTTGCCTTAGGTAGGCTTGATGTCGGGAAAGCAATCGCGGTAATACGACTTAGAAAGCGTTTTACAACAGCGAAAAAACAACCAGTTGCCGCACAATGCGAATAGCGTAACGAGTGGACCATCCAATGCTTCAAACCCTCACAAAAGCGTGTTCTTGTTTTCCTATTAAGTGTGGTGCACACCCTCTTCAGCCATAATTCATCATCGTCGTCAGCCACTGCATGTACATTTGGCACAAAATTCCTTGCAAGTGTTTAGCGGATACCACCCTTCTCAGAAGAATCATGAAAAATAGCAAAGCTAATGCCGGCCTACTACCCAAAAGTTTGTTATTAATGTCCTGATGGGTACCAAGCAAGTGTGCTTGCAGTAGTTACCCAATGAGTGTTTTGAAAAGGCTCCGGAAGGTTGCTCTTCTATATTTCGCTGTGACTATGCTGCGCCTACCGCGCAGGCCTGGCGTTTTTTTCTTTCATACTGAAGTGTACTCAATCACCATGAAAGAGAGGGCCGGGAACGGACGCGTTTTATAGCTCTTGGGGCACCGCTCCGGAAACACAGCGCTTGTTTGTGTCTCTTCTCTTCGTCCCATGAGATTGTGCGCTGTTTCTGCTCATAATGTATCACCAACCAGCCCGACTTTCAGTCTTGCTTCAGAAGCAGCGTGCCACAAGGGCACCCGCGATCATCGTTATCCTCTTCTACCAGCGCGCTCGCAGCCAGCGTTCCCAGCGCGTGCAAGCCAGGACAACGGACATACTATGTCACGCCAACGAAGAGACAATGCTCGACTCTGAAGAGCTTAATTCGCTCCCAGAAGAAAAGACACGTGAAATAGGTTATACACGGGAAGCGTTGGTCACACTTGGAGACTATTGGTCGCGAGATTGAGCAGAGTAGCCGCCTGGCGGCAAGTGACCGAAGACGCAAGTGCGAATTGCTCCATGCGTCGTCTGCTAGCCATGTTGTGTTTCTGTGTGCGCGTACGTCACGCACGCTCTCAAAATTTGGTTTGTCTAGTCATATTAGCGCGAGTGTAACTGTTTCTACGTATCCCTGAAGCGACGTACAAAAGCCTTTGTCCTAGCTCGGCTGCTACTGCATTGTAGTAAGATCGGTGAGTGCAACTTTCCAGAGTGCTGCTTATTCCAAAGCGTCCTTCATTCACCAGAACGATTTCAGAGTGGGTGCCACTTTCTGTTTCAAGCACATAGAATAATGCTCTTGGCATCCTCCCAAACATGACTATTAAATGGTATGTGAATAGAGCGTTTAATAGCGACTTGGTTGTAAGAAAAAAAAGACAGCAACAAAAAAAAACAGGCTCTAGGCCATGCACTTGAAGCTGTTGGTAGATGTGCAACTACGGCATTGTAGTTTAACGAACATGCCGATCAGGTGACGTCACTGAGCTGTCGCTATGCTCGATATAGTCTGAAATATAACTATAACAGTTTCAAGGAGCATGCATGGAGTCTTAGTTGTGTTTATCTGGCCATGGTACCACTACATAGTGTTGTAGCGTGACGTCACATATCGCCCGGTGGTCATCTAGTGCGGGCATTGCTGTGCGGCTGATCACGTGGTTGTCTATCTATCTATCTATCTATCTATCTATCTATCTATCTATCTATCTATCTATCTATCTATCTATCTATCTATCTCTCTATCTATCTATCTATATATATATATATATATATATATATATATATGACGTATGAAGCGATGGTTGGTAGAGGCAGAGGAGGAAGAAGTCAGAGAACGGTATAAACATGGGGTATGCGCCAGGCCACGTCACCCATTCATCATAGCGTCACACAAGTCGACAGGATGGAGACCTGCCTACCCCTTCATCAGTCACTCATCATTGACGCAGTTCCCCAGAAGACATCCTCACCATACATTGACTACCGAATCATCGCCTAGAAGGACAACGACCAGCACCATGACAGAACCATCGACTGACCTCGACATCCCCAAGTACACCGGATCAGTGGACGACGGGCCCGTACAGGACTGGTTCAACCTATTCGAGCTCCACGCAGCCGCTGCATCTTGGTCGGAACAGGAGATGGTCACGAACTTCAGCGACTACGTCACCGATGAGGCATTCAAATTTTACCTAATTCACATATTCGAGAACGACGAGTCATGGCGAAAAATCAAAGATGAGATGATTACCCGTTTTAATGACTATGGCCAAGACTTACACATTGCCAACCATCTAGAAACAACTGCACACTATCGTCAATTTCCTAAGAAGTCGTCAAGCATTCGAAATTCCAGCGTGAATCGACAATTGCCTCAAGACGAAGTGGCACATGCGTTTACTTACAGAAGGCCATGCGTGTGTAGGGAAAAACACGACCGTCAAGCGCAGCTTCCTTGTGCACGAAGGTCGGCATTTCCAAAGTCTTGGCACCAACATACGACACGAGACGTCGCTCACCCTACTGATGCCTTTCATGCTTCGTCTCGCATACATGGTCCACCACCTGGGTTTTCATCACGCGGTTCTTCAAGCGCTCCTAACGCTCACCATTTGCCTTATAAGGACGCCGTATTTATGGTAGATGACCTGGCGCATCGGGAAAATACCCTGTCGAGCCATGCTCCATCCACACGGGTTCATGCATCGCCATCTAGTCCATACACACTCGACAGTGGAAGAAACAATGAAGGCTCCGACGCATCGAACGTCGCAAGCTACCAGGCGCAAGAACCACTCACAGTGAACTGCGAAGAAGCCCTTGAAGAGCATAATGATGGCACATTACCAACTATGCCCGATAAGCAAGACACCAGCTCACCATGCATCAGCTGTCTACAGGACGCGTCAAACCTCGAAGGAAATGAATGCCCGATTCCAGAAGGGGCGCCACTACAGCCATCTCCTGAGCAGCACCAGCAAAGTAAGCAAAACCAAGTTCACAAACTCAGAAAACAACGAGAGAGACTGCAACGAGGGCATCGGCGAACGCCAAATTTAATGGAAGTGCGTTCACCAGTTGAAGAACATCAAAAAATAGGATCTCCAGACCAACAAGACGTCAGACACTTTCGGACAAAGAAAAGTCGCCGGAAACGCTCCCAGCGCCTGCTATTCCGCCGGCTGCAACACCACAGAAAGCGCCGCGAAAGACGCGGAAGCACTGCTTGCAAACCGCAAGCACTCAGGCACTCCGTCACAGTCTGTCGAGAAGCACGCAAGCAAGAAGCATCAGGATTGCACCATTCACGGCGAAAAATACAACCCCGACGACATCCGAGCTGCCTATGCAATAAGGCGTTTCAACCTTGGTCAGCCCGAACAAGAGTTCTAGCAGTACTGTCAGTATCTACGTGTATCCCGCTCTGTCCGGAACGCAACAGTCAGCCTCGCCCACCAGAGTTGTTATAGTTCACCGGACTGCTCCCTCGGGCTTGAAGATTTACTTGACTGTGGAACTCCTTCGGGACGTGATACTGCGAATTTGGACATTGTCTGTTTATTGGCTTCTTCAATTTTTTGTAGGTTATAAACGGTGTCATCTTTCGGGGGGAGGGGAATCGTGGGACGTATGAAGCGATGGTTGGTAGAGGCAGAGGAGGAAGAAGTCAGAGAACGGTATAAACATGGGGCATGCGCCAGGCCACGTCACCCATTCATCATAGCGTCACATACATATATATATATATATTGTTACGTACAATCCAAATGGTGTACGAATAACAGTTTATTGGGGCGAACTTGTGCCCGAAAAGTAAAGGAAAATGTAGCGGCGTCTCTAACAGGCATTCAGCAAAAGGGGATCCATCTCCGAGAAACCCTCGAGCGGTGCACCACTTCTTTTTCATCAAAATCCCGTGCTGAGGAGGCGCGCGCCGTCACGGCCTTTTCTTGTTTGATCATCAAGCCGCTGATCTCTTGGGGGGCACACGAACTAGCGCGCGTAGTTTGAATACTGCGTTTACCTTGCGTCATTATCCCTCCTCCAAAAACGCATCGTCCTGATGCGTAAAAGCAGTGTTGCTGAGATGGTCTGAATGCGTGGTTTCCATTGGAGAAATAGGTATTCCTCATAATCGGGTGTGTATAGTTCGATGTTCATTGCCTGTCATAGTATGGCTTCATTCTGACTACATGCACGATTTCTGTGCTCCTTCGGCATCTTGATGAGCTCACTTGTCCTTCCGGTGACACCTCGTAGTTCAAGGAGCTGACGCGACGAAGGACTCGGTAAGGGCCGAAATAGCGGCGCATGAGCTTTTCGGAAAGGGCAGGCGTCCGCACGGGAGTCCAAATCCAAACTAGATCACCTGGTGCGTAGTCGACTCCTCTCCGACGAAGGTTGTAACGGTTCGCATCGACGCGTTGTTGTTGTTTTATGTGATGTCGCGCCAACTGCCGTGCTTCTTCGGCTCGCTGAATGAATTCGCTGATGTCAGGCTTGTGCTCTGTATTGTCGCCTACAGGCAGCATTGCATCTAAAAGTGTGGTAACTACTCGACCATAGACTAGCTGGAATGGCGTCACTTTAGTAGTCTCCTGCACAGCAGTATTGTAAGCGAAAGTGGCGTACGGCAGTATTTTGTCCCACGTACGGTGCTCCAAGTCAACGTAAATGGACAACATATCGGTTAGAGTTCTGTTGAGTCGCTCGGTTAGCCCATTCATTTGGGGGCGGTAAGCCGTTGTTTTCCTATGACATGTGTGGATAAGTTTCATAATGGACTGCGTCAGATTGGCTGTGAATGCAGTTCCACGATCCGTGATAACCACCTTTGGGCCACCATGCCGTAGTATAATGTTAGGACGAAAAATTCAGCTACTTCTATAGCCGTGCCCCTGGTGAGAGAGGCTGTCTCGGCATACCGGGTAAGTAGTCTGTCGCCACTACTATCCATCGGCTGCCCAGTGATGACGTAGGAAATTGGCCAAGTAGATCCATTCCTACTTGTTCAAACGGAGACTCGGGTGGTTCGATTGCTTGGAGAAATCCTGCAGTTTTCAATGGAGGCGTTTTGCGTCTCTGGCAATCTCTGCATGTCCTTACATAATGCTGTACAGCATCCAGTGACTTTGGCCAGTAGTACTTGGTGCGGATGCGAGCCAATGTTCTACTCACTCCGAGGTGTCCTGCTGTTGGGTCATCGTGGCAGGCTTCCAGGATTTCGGGTCGCAAGGCCGAAGGAACGACGAGTAGGAATTTCTCCCTGCTGTGCTCGAAGTTTCTCTTGTATAAAACGTTGTTTCTCATCAAGTACGAGGACAATCCCCGGACGAAAACTTGAGGAACACGCACGGGTTGCCCTTCCAGATGCTTGATCAGTTTAAGCAACTCCGCGTCAGATCGCTGATATTCAGTCATGTCTGCGGTGCTGACGGCCCCAAGAAACGGAAAGTCGTCTCCATCTTCCACGGGTGCAGATTCCATTGGTGCGCGTGACAGGCAATCAGCATCACTGTGCTTGCAACCCGACTTGTCTACGACAGCTTTGTCGTATTCTTGAAACCTGAGGCTCCATCTAGCAAGGCGCCCAGAAGGGTGCTTTAGGCCTGCGAGCCAGCACAACGAGTGCTGGTTGCTCACTGCTCGAAATGGTCTACCATATAAGTACGGTCGGAATTTCTGTGTGGCCCATATTACCGCCAGACATTCTGTTTCCGTCGCCGAACAATTTATTTCAGCTCTCGAAAAAGTGCGACTAGCATATGCGACCACTCTTTCCTCTCCGTTTTGCAGCTGCACAAGGACGGCGCCTAGTCCCAAATTGCTTGCGTCCGTGTGAATCTCGGTTTTGGCTTCTTCGTAGAAATGTGCCAGGAGGGGGTGGTGTAGCAGTCGCTGTCGTAGCTCATTGAACGCCTCTTCTTGCTCGCTTGCCCAGGTGAAAGGCGTGTCTTCTTTCGTCCGTCGGGTTAGTGGCTCCCCAATCTTCGAAAAATCTTTGATTAATCTTCTGTAATAGGCACAATGTCCTAAGAATCATCTCACAGCCCTTTTATCTGTCAGTCTAGGAAACTTTTCTACAGCTGCTGTCTTTTCGGGGTCAGGTCGAATGCCTTCAGAGCTAACCACATGAACGAGGCAAAGCAGTTCGTGAAAACCAAAATGGCACTTTTGGGGTTTTATCGTCAGCCCTGCTGAACTAATCGCTTCGAGCACAGTCCGTAGTCGTTCCATATGCTGATCGAAGGTGGCCGAAAAGATCACGACGTCCTCGAGATAAACAAGGCAGGACTGCCATTTCAACCCGGACAGCACAGTATCCAACATCCGCTGAAATGTGGCGGGTGCGGAACACAGGCCAAATGGGAGTACATTGAACTCGTATAACCCATCTGGGGTCACGAAAGCAGTTTTCTCGCGATCTCGTTCGTCTACCTTTATCTGCCAGTATCCGCTTTTGAGGTCTAGAGAGGAGAAGAATTTCACGTCTCGTAGTCTGTGAAGGGTGTCATCGATCCTTGGAAGGGGATAGACATCCCGCTTTGTGACGACGTTCAATTTTCGGTAGTCAACGCAGAAGCGCAAGGTCTGGTCCTCTTTCTTTACCAGTACTACAGGTGAGGTTCATGGGCTGGCTGACGGTTGAATTACGTCGTCCCTGAGCATTTCTTCAACTTGGCCTCTGATGACTTCTCTCTCTTTTGGTGACACTCGGTACGGGTTCTGGCAAATAGGTCTAACAGATTGATCGATTATGATGCGGTGTTTGATGATAGATGTTCTTTGCACTTTCGATGACGTGGAAAAACACGAGGCGTACTCTTGTATAAGACTCTCGATTTTTTGTTTCTGGTTCGGTGATAGGTCTGCTTCGATGTGGATAGATGCGAGTATGGAATCTATACCGTCAGGGTGCAGTGGTGCAGTCTCGGAAGAATTCAAATTCGTAATCGGAACGTAATCGTACAAGTGACCAACAACAGTTCTCTTCGCAAGGTGCTGCACCTCATTTCGGAAATTTGTCAGGAAGACACTCGTACACCTATCACGCAGTCGTACAATACCTTTTGCTGCACAGATCCCTTTCTCGAGTAATAGCCCAGTATTGCTTTCTGCCATTCCTTCATAGTCGTTGTACACAATGCTTTTTACGGTGACAACGATGATGGATCTTGCAGGTACTGTTACATCATCACCTGCAATCTGGAGCGCATCGAATCGTTTTTCACTCTCGAATGTCGCGATGGCATGTTTCGTCGAGAACGAGACGCATGATTCGTGCAAGTTTATCACTGCGCCATTGGCCTGCAAAAAGTCCATTCCGATAATTACATCTCTTGAACACTCCGACAATGAAGCTGGCGACGTAGGTGAAGCCGCGTATCCCGACTCTAGAGGTACACATGCCTGCCGGATCGATAAGGTGTCCCCCGGCGGTTCGCACTTGTGGTCCTATCCAAGGGGTCAGCACTTTTTTCAGCGTTCTGGCAAGTCCCCTGCTCATGACGAAATAGTCTGCACCCTTGTCTGCCAAACCATTCGTTTCGTAGCCGTCTATAATTACCGACAAATCAGAAGCGACGTTACCGTTTCCGCACATGGTCTCGTGTCCATCATCACATTGTGAAATCATCACTGGAGGTTGTTTTCTTGCGTCGGCAGCGGCCTTACCTCCCCAGGTCGCCGATTCTAGTTTCCCGAAGCGGGCTTTGGGGAAGTCACCTCGGAGAGTTTGAAGATGGGCGCGGACTTGGTGACCGATACCTCAGTGGCGCTGTCGACCGAGACTGATGCTGCTGCGAGGAGTGAGCACCTTGACGCGTTGACAAGTACTCCTCGATTTCAAAAAGGTCACTCCCCATTCCGTGGACAGGCAGCGTTTACGGGAAAACCAGAAAGTCCAGCTCGGCGATATTCACACATCCGGTAAAGATGTCCAGCTTCGCCACAGTGATAACAAAGCGGAATTCGATCAGGAGTGCGCCATATATCAGCTTTTCGGATCCTAGTCTCGGCTGGGGACGGCGTAAATCGAGGTTTCGGCAGATGCGTGCTTGTTTCGGCGAAATAAGGTCCAGGAGCGACGAAAGAAGGTCCAGGGGCGACGAAATGAGGTACAGGGGCGCTTCTCAGTACCTCGGCATACGAGACTGCGGGCTGCATCGGAACCGACGCTTGAACAGGCTGGGCTTGTGGCTGCTGCTCACGGACTGCCTGTCTCACCTCCTCCCGAACAACTTCCGCTAATGACGAGACCGTTGAGGGGTTGCCGTTTAGCTTCTGGAGTTCTTCTCGAATCACCGATCGAATGAGCTTTCGTAATACGTCGATGCCATTCCCAAAGACTGCTGACACCACGTCTACGGATGCGACGTTAACATCTTGATTGTAGTGCCTTGCTCGCTGTTGCAGAGTCTTTTCAACCGCTGTCGCCTCGGTGCGAAAGTGAGCGACGTTCCGCGGGGGACATCGGAGCAAACCAGCAAAAATCTCCTGCTTCCCCCCACGCATCAGGTGCCGAAGTTTTTTGTCCTCGCTCATATTTTGATCAGACCGGCGGAATAACCGGCACATGTCTTCCACATACATTGCGACGCTTTCATTGTTGCGCTGGTTTCTTGCTTGCAAGGCAGCTTCAGCTCTTTCCTTGCGGTCTGTACTCGGGTATGTGGCCAGTAGCTCCCGTCGGAAATCATCCCACGATCGAATGGTACCTTCATGGTTTTCAAACCACGTTCGTGCGCTGTCCTGCAATGCGAAATAAACTCGGCGTAGCTTCCGTTCTTCGGGCCATCCGTTGCAGTTGGCGACGCGCTCAAAACCCTCCAGCCAATCCTCGGCGTCTTCATGAGGATCGCCATGAAAAGGGTCCGGCGTCCGTGGCTCATCGACAACGATGTGCGTGGCAGCGACTGGAGACGAAACGGCGCGTGCGGCAGCGGTTGGAGACGACATTTCGGTACTCTCACCGGAGACAGCTGGAGACACTCTGGGCTCTGGTGGCAGGGAAACTCCGGTGGCTCACCACGTAGACGGTGGCTGGAGCGCTGATGAACTGGCGTGAGCTCAGTTGGTTCGACTGCTCGTGGTTTCGGGCTGCTTCCTCGAAGTCCAACTGGGTTTGGTATCATTACCCCCCACCAGAATTGTTACGTAATATGCAAATGGTGTACAAATAACTGTTTATTGGGGCGAACTTGTGCACGAAAAGTAAACAAAAATGTAGTGGCGTCTCTAACAGGCGATCAGCAAAAGGGGATCAAACTCCGAGAAACCCTCGAGCGGTGCACCACTTCTTTTTTATCAAAATCCCGTGCTGAGGAGGCGCGCGCCGTCACGGCCTTTTCTTGTTTGATCATCAAGCCGCTGATCTCTTGGGGGGCGCACGAACTAGCGCGCGTAGTTTGAATACTGCGTTTGTCTGCCTTGCTTCTGTTTATATATATATATATATATATATATATATATATATATATATATATATATATATATATATATATATATATATATATATATATATATTGTCGCAAGAGGAAACGATAGGCCGGAACTCAAAGTAGAGGACCGTTTACTCAGCCACCGCTGCCATTCACTTCTTCGCTCTCGTCTTCTGCTACCAACACAGCGTGGCATTACCTCTTCCCAAAGAAAAAAAAAGAAGAAGAAGCATCACATGAAAGCCGCAGCTCCGAAATAAAAAACGAATGGTAGTCAAAAATGTCTGTGTCCATTGAAAACAAAAAAAGACGAAATGAAAAATAAAGAAGCAAGAAAGTAATGTAGAATTGTCTTGAAGGCTATTGCCACATCACAAAGTTCTTGACTTGCAGTCATCGCGAATAGTACGGCTTCATCCTGGAGACGTGTACCACATCCGAGGAGCGTGGTCTGTGAGATCGGTGTGACGTGTCTGCTGGGACAACTTCGTAGTTCACTTCGCCGAGGCAATGAAGAACACGGTAGGGTCCCAAGTACCGACATAATTTTTCTGAGCGTCCACGTTGACGTATAGGAGTCCAAACCCAGACTAGGTCACCGGGTTCGTATAGTACTTCTCTGTGGTGGGTGTTGTACCAGCGAGCATCTTGATTTTGCCGCGATAAAATGCGATAGCGCGCCAGCTGCCGGGCGTCTTCGGCACGCTGAACAAATACATCTGCGTCCGGGGTAATCGTGTCCAGCAGAGTTGGTTGCAGCATGGTGTCAAGCATTGTGGTAACGTCGCGGCCGTAAACCAGACGAAAAGGAGCAAAACTGGTGGTTTTCTGCAAAGCTGTATTGCAGGCAATTGTTATATACGGGAGGATTTCATTCCAATTTTTCTGATCCTTGGCGACATACATCGAAAGCATATCTGATCCTTGGTGACATACATCGAAAGCATATCTGCAATTGTTTTGTTAAGGCGTTCGGTTAACCCGTTAGTTTGCGGGTGGTACGAGGTTGCTGTTCGGTGCGTCGTGCCGCTTAGCAACAGGATCTGTCGGAGCAACTGTGCCGTAAAAGCAGTACCACGATCTGTGATGACAGCGGGAGCACCGTGGCGGAGAACAATGTTCTTGATGAAAAAGTCAGCCACCTCGGAAGCAGTTGCTCGCTGGTTGGCTTGTGTTTCGCATTATCTGGTCAAGTAGACGGTGGCAACCTCAATCCAGCGGTTACCAGCCGTAGACTTCGGAAATAGGCCGAGTAAATCCATCCCGATCTTTTCAAAAGGTGCGTGAGGGGTCGCAAAGGCTGAAGCAGACCGGCTGGTTTCGTCGTAAAAATTTCGCAGTGCTGACAGGCTGTGCATGTCTTGACGTACTGCCGTACGGTTTTCGTAAGTTTCCGCCAGTAGTATTTGTCCTTGATCCGCGCCAGAGTACGCGCAAAGCCAAGATGCCCTGACGATGGCTCGTCGTGACAAGCACGCAAAATATCATCACGGAGAGGAGCAGGAACGACGAGGAGGTAAACAGTTTTCATTCGATGAAAGTTGCGCTTGTAGAGCATGCCTTGGCGTAACCAGAAAGATGACGAATCACGCGCGAACTGACATGGGGGTTGTGGGCGACGTCCGTCAAGGTATTTGATCAGTGGTTGCAATTCTAAGTCTTCGCGTTGCTCCTCATCCACGTTTATTGATGCGAGAACAGCAAGGCAGCTGAAGTCTTCATCAGTCTTTTTCAGCTACCTCGACGGGTGCACGGGAAAAAACAGTCAGCGTCAGTATGTTTCTGGCCAGACTTGTAAACCATCGTCATATCAAATTCTTGTAACCAAAAGCTCCATCTTGCAAGACGGCCCGAAGGATCTTTCCGATTCGCTAGCCAGCAGAGAGAGAGGTGGTCACTGACGATTCGGAAGGGGTGTCCGTACAAGTAGGGCCTGAATTTCGTTATGGCCCATACAACCGCCAGACATTCTTTTTCAGTCATCGAGTAGTTCTCCGCAGATGACAACGTGCGGCTAGCGTAGGCGATGACGCGTTCCACGCCATCTTGATACTGCCCGAGAATAGCTCCGAGGCCAAGGTTGCTCGCGTCAGTGCGTACTTCTGCTTCGGTGTCGAATTGACCAAAGAGCAGTGGCGTTTGTAGGCGTTGTTGAAGGTCGCGGAAAGCGTCGGATTGTTTGGGGCCCCAGACGAAGGCGACGTGTTGTAGAGGGTCGGAAATTTTCTAAAAGTTCGACACGAAGCGGCAGTAATAAGCACAAAGTCCCAGAAAGCGGCGTACATCATGCTTTATTCTCGGCATCAGGAACAAATCAACTGCCCTAACCTTGCCAGGATCGGGGCGAACACCACTGCTGCTGACAATGTGACCAAGAAATTTGAGTTCCTCATATCCAAAATAACAATTTTCCGGTTTCAGAGAGAGGCCGGCAGTGCGAATAGCCAGAAGAACCACCTCAAGCCGCTCAATGTGGTGTTCAAAAGTCGCAAAAAAAACGACTACGTCGTCTAAATACACCAAACAAGAGTACCACTTCAAGCCACATAAAACTTTGTCCATCATTCGTTGGAACGTGGCTGGAGCGGAGTACAGCCCAAAAGAGAGAAGTTTAAATTCATAGAGACCGTCCGGTGTAATAAACGCTGTTTTTTCTCGGTCCCGTTCATTTACTTCAATCTGCCAATATTGATTGATTGATTGATATGTGGGGTTTAACGTCCCAAAACCACCATATGATTCTGAGAGACGCCGTAGTTGAGGGCTCCGGAAATTTTGACCACCTGGGGTTCTTTAACGTGCACCCAAATCTGAGCACACGGGCCTACAACATTTCCGCCTCCATCGGAAATGCAGCCGCCGCAGCCGGGATTCGAACCCGCGACCTGCGGGTCAGCAGCCGAGTACCTTAGCCACTAGACCACCACGGCGGGGCAATCTGCCAATATCCGCTACGGAGATCCATGGAAGTAAAATCACGGGCGTGTCGCAGGCGATCCAAGGAGTCATCAATACGAGGAAGAGGATATACGTCTTTTGTCGTTAACTTGTTCAGTTTGTGGTAATGGACGCAAAATCGTAATGAACCATCTTTCTTTTTAACCAGAACAGCTGGTGACGCCCAAGGACTAGCCGATGGTTGAATTACGTCGTCGTTGGCTATATATATATGAGATCTAACAGATAGTAATGCCAAGGAATGTATAAGGGAAGTTATTAGAACCAATGGAATGTAAATAAGAAGAAAGAAAAGTGGGTTAAAAAACCAGCCGTGAGCAGCAATCGAACCTATGACCTTCGAATAATGCGTTCGATGCTCTAAACACTGAGCTGTCACAGCGGCCTTCCCTCCATCCACTTTTTTTGGTTTATATGTGAATTTAGAAGTACGAGTGTCAGTCAGCGCCATCTATAAGCCAAGCGACCAGTGTGAAACACTCTTTTATGCGCTTTTGTGGCGTCACGTAGCACGTGAACTTATTACGAGTGGGCAGCTGATCAATAGTCTCTCATATACAACCTAATGACACCAAGTCTGCCAGTACGAGACCCCCAGCACGAGGCCGCTGTGATAGCTCAGTGGTTAGAGCATCGAACGCGTTATTCGAAGGTCGTAGGTTCGATTCCTACTCACGGCTGGTTATTTTTTCCTCCACTTTTCTTTCTTCTTATTTGCATTCCATTGGTTCTAATAACTTCCCCTATACATTCCTTGGCATTACTGTCTGTTAGATCTCATTAATATTGTGTCAAAACACGGAAAAACGAGCCCTTAGGTATACACTTCTTTCCCTTATTCATTAACGAGGGTCTCGTACTGGCAGACTTGGTGTAATTAGGTTGTATATGAGGGACTATTGATTAAGTTCACGTGCTACGTAACGCCAAACATGCGCATAAAAGTGTTTCACACTCGTCGCCTGGCTTATACATGGCGCTGACTTACACTCCTACATTTAAATTCTCATATAAACTTAAAAGTGGATGGAGGGAAGGCCGCTGTGATAGCTCAGTAGTTAGAGCATCGAACGCGTTATTCGAAGGTCGTAGGTTCGATTCCTGCTCACAGCTGGGTATTTTTTCACCCACTTTTCTTTCTTCTTATTTACATTCCATTGGTTTTAATAACTTCCCCTATACATTCCTTGGCATTACTGTCTGTTAGATCTCATTATTATTGTGTCAAAATACGGAAAAACGAGCCCTTAGGTATACACTTCTTTCCCTTATTCATTAACGAGGGTCTCGTACTGGCAGACTTGGTGTCATTAGGTTGTATACGAGGGACTATTCATCAGCTTCCCGCTCGTAATAAGTTCACGTGCTACGTGACGCCACAAAAGTTCATAAAAGAGTGTTTCACACTCGTCGCTTGGCTTATAGATGGCGCTGACTGACACTCCTGCTTCTAAATTCACATACAAACGCAGAAAAGTGGATGTAGGGAAGGCCGCTGTGATAGCTCAGTGGTTAGAGCATCGAACGCGTTGTTAGAAGGTCGTAGGTTCGATTCCTGCTCACGGCTGGGTATTTTTCACTCACTTTTCTTTCTTCTTATTTACATTCCACTGGTTCTAATAACTTCCCCTATACATTCCTTGGCATTACTGTCTGTTAGATCTCATTAATATTGTGTCAAAACACGGAAAAACGAGCCCTTAGGTATACACTTATTTCCCTTATATATATATATATATATATATATATATATATATATATATATATATATATATATATAATTACGGAAAAGAAGAGACGCCGTATTGACACGAAGCTAGAGATTAGACGTATTTAAAACCAGCGGTAATGGCGGGACCGGTTCACCAGCGATGCCGATACCGATGACCTCTGATGGATGGCGCTTACCCACAGAGGAGGATAGGCCAAAAACCGGGCGGCAGGATACTTAAATGTAACTAAAATAAAAATGAAAGCTAATCATAAAAGTAGTTTAAAAATAATGCTACCATAAAACAAAAATATTTGCTGAGCAAGTGGTCAAACCATCTATTGTTTTTGATAGACATAGCTACGAATTATAAACAAAAGATCCGAAAAGGTTATGGTTCACAATCACGGTAATCTTTTAGTTTCGTTGAAGTAATCAAACACAGTGGAGCATATATCCCTGTGACAGTAACCAAATGAAGTTCTGCCAAGTGATAAAATTACTGGTAGATTTACTTGTATTCCTAGCTTTTGTAATGGGGCTACTAAAAATCTTTTTCTATGATAAGAATAACGATGACAGAATAAAACGAAATGTTCAATTGTTTCAAGTACTATCGTTCACCAGCGATCGAGCAGAGACAACCCTTCGTCTTCCTCGTCAGACAAACACGCGCGTCGCCCCCTAGAATATCAATATGCATGCATGTAGCACAACCTCTCTGGCACAAGCGCCGTCTCGGCGCATCTATATGTCAACGTCACTAGGAAAGTGGTAGGGCTTCAAGCGCGCAACATGTGCAATATCGGTAGCCTGTTGGGCACATGAGTGTGACGGGGTGGCAGGACCAATTTCATATCTTACAGGAGTAACCATACGAAAGAGTCGGTGCGGACGCGTGTAGCGAGTAAGCAGTTTTTCTGACAAGCCAACTTGACGGGTCGAAGACCAGAGAAGGACCAAAGAACCGAGTGGAAAGTTTACGTCACGGTGTCGTTGGTCATACAAACGCTGTTGCTTCTCTTGAGTGGTCAGAAGGCGAGTGCGGATGATTTCGCATGCGTGAGCGGCCCGAGTTATAGCGTTCATGGCATATTCACTGGTCGGTACGGCAGGGGACGGTATGATGGTGCCTAAAGGCAATGTTGGCTCTCGGCCAAACAGCAGAAAAAATGGAGAGTAACCGTCAGTGTCATGGTGCGAAGATTTGTAGGCAAATGTGACGTACGGCAATGCGAGACCCCAGTCGGTGTGGTTGGTAGAAACATACTTAGCGAGCATGTCTGTAATAGTTCGATTTAGACGCTCCGTGAGTCTATTGGTTTGATGGTGGTATGACGTAGTCAGCTTGTGTCTCGTTTGACAGGACTGCAAGGTGTCGGCTATGACCTTCGACAAAAAGATGCAGCCATGGACTGTAAGCAGCTGCCATGGGGCCCCGTGTTGCAAAATCAAGTCCTTGAGAAGGAAGTCGGCGACATCTGTGGCGCAGTTTGTAGAAGAGGGCGTGTGATGGCATAACACGAGGGGTAGTCGGTGGCCATGGCTATCCACTTGTTACCCGAGGAAGACAAATGGAAAGGGCTAAGTAGGTCCAATCCAACGCTGAAGAACGGTTCTGACGAAATGTGACGTGGTTGAAGGCGTCTGGCGGGAAGTGTCGATGGTGTTTTGCGGCGCTGACATTTCTCACAAGCCGCAACGTATCTTCTGACTGAGCGTGCAAGCCCTGGCCAAAAGAAGCGTCGGCGTATTCGGTCGTAAGTGCGTGACACACCAAGGTGACTAGCAGTCGGAAGGTCATGAAGTTCATGTACAACTTCCGAGCGAAGGTGTTTCGGAATGACAAGCAGCAGGGCTGGCCCATCCGGCTTAAAACTTTGGTGGTATAATACACCATCGTGGCGCGCGAATGAGCGATGGGACTGATTGGAAGATGGTAATTCGAGGCGCTCAATGATAGCACGCAAGGACGCACCATGGTGCTGCTCGTCGCTGATGCATGCCATTTGCGAAAGGGAAAAGACGCAAGGCTTGGTGTCGGCGTCCGACATAGTGCTCGACTCAGCAACCGGGTAGCGGGACAGGCAGTCTGCGTCCTGATGTAGGCGCCCGGACTTGTACGTCACCGTTTAGGTATACTCTTGCAGTTGCAGAGCCCAGTGCCCGAGCCAACCAGTAGGATCCTCCAGTGACGTAAGCCAGCATGGCGCATGATGGTCAGTTATCACAGACAAATTTGTGCCATATAAAAGTGGGTGGAACTTTGAAACTTCCCAAACAAGAGCAAGGCATTCACGCTCTGTAACAGAATAGTTGCGCTTAGCAGCTGTGAGGAGGCGGCTAGCGTAGGCGACAACTCGGTCGTGTCCCCGTTGGTGTTGGGCTAGGACGGCTCCCATTCCGTGTGCCGCCGGGGGTTATGCTACATGCATGCATATTGATATTCTACAGGGCGACGCCCGTGTGTGCCTGACGAGGAATACGTAGGGTTGTCTCCACACAACATGGGCTTGACGTTGACTACTGGCTCTGCATGTACGTGCGTGTTAGCCAGACACATCGATGGGACCCTACCATGATGCTCGCCAACGTAATATTTTACTTAGATGGCACACCACGTGTCTGGTTCGACGCCCATGAGACCGAGCTCACCAGCTGGGATATCTTCAAGGAGCGACTACGCGACATCTGTGGGGACCCGTCTGGTCGCCAAATGGAAGTGCGAGAACTCGCCACTCGTGTGCAGTCCTCAGCTGAGTCGTATGTTTCGTACATGCAGGACGTGCTCGCGTTGTGCCGAAAAGTGGACAAGCTAATGCCAAAGAGTGACAAGGTGTGCCATATACTCAAAGGCATCGCGGACGATGTCATCAACTTGCTCGAGTACACCAACGTCACTACCGTAGATATGATTATCAAGGAATGCCGCCGCTTCGAAATGGCCAAAAGCCGCCGTGTTCTGCCTCAATTTACGCGGCTACCAAACACGGCTGTTACATGAACCTGCAGCGATCTCGGTGCCGCACCACCCATGCAGGACAGCGCGACACGAATAGTTCGACGGGAGCTTGAGGCGTCAAGTCCGGCACCATTTTCTCCTCATCCGCCCGACCATGGCGGCGTCCAAACTCCTCCGGCGGTCTCAGTTATTCAAGCCGTCATGAGGCAGGAAATTGCAAAACTCGGTTTTCCTGTGACCTGCTCTGTCTCCCGACCCACTTCTAGACCAATGGCAATAAATGGAC
This sequence comes from Rhipicephalus annulatus, assembly GCA_013436015.1. Taxonomy (NCBI): domain Eukaryota; kingdom Metazoa; phylum Arthropoda; class Arachnida; order Ixodida; family Ixodidae; genus Rhipicephalus; species Rhipicephalus annulatus. The sequence goes on from WOVY01012388.1 coordinate 134,353, forward strand.
CACGCCATGACTCACATTTTCTTCCACGATCGCGCAATCCGAATGAATAGAGAACTGCAGACGACAAACCGATCTGCTTCCGCTGCCATCGAGTTGGCCATATCTCCCGCTACGCCGCGGCACTTAGACGCCCTCAGACTGGAGCCCATTTTCCTCTACTCGACTATACGAGGACTCCCATCGGTATTCGCCTAGTCGTGTGTACCCTCCTTCCGACGTCCCTAACAGCCGCTCCACCGCTCATTTGCTGTCACCTCAACGCCGCCGTTCCACATTGCCCCAACCACGCCGTTATCCGTCGCCGGTCAACGATGGATCCTCTCGGGCAAAAAACTAGACCATGCAGCTCCGGTAGGTTGTGCTGCATCAATTGTGATTGATCCAAATTCCCCGTTGACGCTCCCCACTAATACGAACTTGATTGAGGTGTGTGTGGATTTTCTTCGTTCAGCGAACTGGGAGCGCAGAGAAAAACACAAAGGACGAAGCGAGGAACCACACAACACGAGCGCTCAACTATCAACTAATTTATCGTGTTGTGTGGTTCCTCGCTTCGTCCTTTGTGTTTTTTTCTGCGCTCCCAGTTCGCTGAACGAAGAAAATGAATTACCAACTGGCCCACATTTTGATCCTTCGGTGTGTGTGGATGGTATTTCTTTGACGGTGTTAGTTGACACCAGAGCTCAAGTGTCGATAATGAGTGCTCACCTCTGTCGCCTACTCGAAAAGGTCCTCACGCCTGCAGGGACTAAAGCCCTCTGTGTAGCTGATGATGGAACTGTGGCCATCACTGGAATGTGTACCGCTCGTGTTAGCGTTGCCGGCCGCCAAGTCCCCGTTTTATTTACGGTGCTTGAAAATTGCCCTCACGACCTAATCTTCGCAATGGACTTCCCATCGACGCATTCTGCCTTGATCGATTGTGCCGCTGGTACTCTTTGCCTAGAACTTCCTTTTCTCCCGGATTCTCACCCTGAACTTCCGAACAGCCAGTGCACCACTGACTACTTCCGCATACCACCTAAAGCTCTCACATTCGTTGAACTGGCAACACCCTCTCCTATGCTCGCCGATGATTATAGCGTGACGCCGATTCCTGATGTTCCCCTGGCGCGTGACATTACTGTCCCACACTCCGTCGTAACCATAACCTCTAACCGAAAATATTTACCTGTTATCAATTTCAGTTTCATAAAACAAGTGTTACCCCAAGAAATTTCGGTCGCCACGCTAAGACCCTTTATTGACGACCACGTCACCTGTTTTACGGCAGACGTATGTGTCGAGCACCCACATCACTCGCAGGATCCCACGTGCCTCGATGCGACCTTACGCCCCATGATCGCCCCGGACCTCAAACCTGAGAAGTCGCCACGCTATGCCGCCTTCTGGCTTCATACCGTGACATATTCGACATCGACAGCCATCCACTCGGCCAGACTTCACTTGTCTAGCACCGCAATAACACAGGTGATTCTCATTACATTCATCGGTGACCATACCGGGTGTCTGGCACCGAGCGTAAAGTAATTCAACAAGAAGTCACCAAGATGCTAGCCAAAAAAGTTATTGAACCCTTTTCGAGCCCTTGGGCGTACCTTGTTGTGCTCGTTAAAAAGAAAGATGGCACGTGGTGCTTCTTCGTGGATCACCACCATCTGAATAGAATCATGAAAAAGGACGTTTACCCAATACCCCGCACCTCCACCAAATATGTTACGGAAAAGAAAAGACGCCCTGTCGACGAGGCTGGGGATTAGATGTATTCAAAACCAGCGGTAATGGCGTGACCAGTTCACCAGTGATCGAGCGGAGACAACCATTCGTCTTACTCGTCAGGCACATACATGCGTCGGCCCCTAGAATATCAGTATGCACACACACACACACACACACACACACACACACACACACACACACACACACACACACACACACACACATACATACATACATACATACATATATATATATATATATATATATATTATGACACCACGTCTGGTACGGCAGTAACAAGGTTATCTTTTTATTTCAGACGCACGAGCTAGAGACCAAGAACTTTCTTACAGCGCAACACCAAAAAAAATACAGGACAGGGAAGGAGTAGAACAGAAAGAAAAAGACGGCGCTGGTTCTGTTCTACTCCTTCCCTGTCCTGTATTTTTTCTGGTGTTGCGCTGTAAGAAAGTTCACGATGGATCCTAACCAACTGGCCCGACTTACCGTCTTACTAGAGACCAAGCCCGTGTGACCTACGACGATGATCACTACAATGGTTTTTGTCATACAGATGAAGATGAATACATAGTCAGCGCTCACAATATATATATATTTCTGTGTGTGTGTGTGTTCTACATTAAACCTATTATTCTTAGAATGCTGTAGGTTCCTGACGTTATAACACATAGAAATATTATTATAACATAAATGGTGACACATCGGTATTTTAACTGTACTTAAAACAGAGTTACCCTGCGCAACCGTGTGCTTAGGTTCAAGAACTCTTTAAAGAGCTCAGTCGTTGAAATTTATTTCAGACGGCATGCCTCACATATAATATCGTAAGATTTCACTGAAAATTTTGTTTTTTACATTGTCTTCAGTGTTTGGGTGACATTGTTAGTGGCCGACGGAAGGCAGTGGTCATTTTTTTATCTAAAAAAACATGCCTGGGTCCCATCGAACAGGCCTTTGTTGAAGCACTGTCATGCACGTAATCAATCAATGAAAGCTTTCTGCTGAACTCATACATTTACTGGTGCAAGAACATGTGCGTGCACGTGGTAAACGCAGTGCAGTGCAAAACACCGTCAGCAACGAAGATTTCCTGAATAGACTTATTGTCTGCCCCACATTTCGTGGTGAACAGAGTGAGAGAGAAAAAAAGTGCAAACGGTGGTACTGAACAAATCGCACAGATATGTGGTCTTTCTACGATCTTTTTTTTTGTAGCGGGCAGATGAGAAATTGTAAATAAGTAGTTCAGTTACGCTACATTAGTGATTAGCAGGCGGAACACAAGCTAACCACGTATAAACAACACAACAAAGGCGTGATTTAGTGCGAAAGCGTGACGAGAGCCACTAAGGGCGAGCATCCCTATAAAAAGCAGAATGCGCTTTACTCGAGGGTAATGTTAAAGTTGCATAGGCGCTGTGCACTGATTCAGTAGAGAAGAGCGTATTAACAGTACAGTGTAGTCAACGCATTTTATCCTCCAACAATCGGCTCAGACCGCATGCAACGAAGCGCCGTTGCGTGTATTTCTATAAGCGCCGCCGACCGCATACCACACTTTCGTGGGAACTGTGCTGCCACCTATAGCCCGATCTCACCGCAAATAGCAATGTTTTCGGAGTGTACTTTTAAGGCTGCACCAAATCTCTTTCAATAGAAGGAAACAAAGATGTGTACGTTTACATAAAAAAGTTGAAAGAGTTGGTGTTGGACAGTTGATTGATAATTTTGGGTGACGTGACGAATACAGCGCACAAGAGCACTTGGTCATGGGTCCTTCATTTTTTTGTGCGTGCTGTATTTTTCGCGCCAGCCTAAGTTGTAAGGAACGCAGTAAATGGAATCGTAAAAAGCAACGCGAAAACAAAGACAAAGAAGCCACACGAAGCCCCATCATAAAGTGTAGGCTTTATTTGTCTGGTTCCTGTGTCTTCATTTTTTTGGAGAAGGGCCCTTATTTCGTTTTTTTAGGGGGCGTCGATATCGGCTATTGTTAATACGAAGTTTTGTTGGGTGCCCATTGGTTGCTCAAGAGGCATAGCAGGAAGGACGTCGCTCACAATTCGATCAATGTCCTGCCTGTTCCCGAAGTTGTGTCACAAAGAAGCAGCAGCTCGGGCCAGATTATAAGTACACAGTTGAATTTCTACAGCGCCGTCCGTACACTTGAGGAACAGTACTATAGTACGATCATCGTCTTGCCCACTGTTTTTTATGAAGACGCAGCGCCAGTCCACCCAGAAAGCCCTTCTTCTGAAGCAACAGAGGGCTCAATATTGTGCCGTGATTGTGTCAAGCCACCAGGTTGTAGCTATAAAACTAAGAGGGAACGGAAACTGCACTGTATCTTATATAAGGCCTTATTATTAATAAATGCAAATTATTTCTTGGTGAACTTCGGCGACTTTGCGTCTATCTATCTATCTATCTATCTATCTATCTATCTATCTATCTATCTATCTATCTATCTATCTATCTATCTATCTATCTATCTATCTATCTATCTATCTATCTATCTATCTATCTATCTATCTATCTATCTATCTATCTATCTATCTATCTATCTATCTAACTGTCTGTCTGTCTGTCTGTCTGTCTGTCTGGCCGCCTACGGCTTTTAGCTCTCTTGGACGTTTCGATAATGGTATCGATACCAAACTTGGTATGACATAACATGACTGTATGAAGAACATATGTGACTAGTCATTACATGAAAATCATGACGTGTATGTCATGAAAGCCATGATTTACATTGAATGGTCCTGCAGCTGTTGCGGTGATTTCGTTCACATGGAATATGTCGCAAAACTGGTATGGTATGGCATGATTGTATGACGAACACAAGCGACAGACTCGACATGATAAACATGAGATGCGTAACATCTAACAACACGAATACGTGCTACGCTCATTATGCGCTCGCGGCCGTTTCCTTAACTTCACATGCACCAAACTCGGTATTACGCAACGCGAACGGATGACATAGGTAAATGACACATCCAAACATGATAACCACGACAAGCGTGTCATGTAACGTCACTACATGCCACACTCATGATGCGCTCGCGGCCGTTTCGGTAGCTTTACGTATGCCAAATTTGGTGTTATGTGACGTCAATGAATGACGAAGGTATGTGTCTGGTGCAAACAAGATAATCATGAGATGCGTGTCATGTGACAACATGGCTACATGCCCCAGTCAAGGCGCCAATACATTTTGACATGACGCGGTGCGCGTGCTCGTCGGCGTTCACTTCGTAGGGTCACGCCCGCGTTGCCACGCCAGGCACCGGTCCTGCCATATACTCGCAGGCGCGCGCCACGCTGCGTTGCTTTGGTGCATGCACCTTTCAGCGCGTCCGGCGTCCCTCCATCACGAAAAGATGCAGACGCAGTGTTGCCTGGGTCACGCATCAGTGCGAAATGCAGCATGTCGCATTTCGCGCCGGTTGCCGTCGGGCCGCGCCGATGCACGCTGGTCGCGCCGGTCTTGCCTGATCGCGTTTTGCTAACGTTCGTCACTTTGCCCAGCGTGCACGCGCGTCAACGTTACATTGGAGTATATTGGGCCTTTCATGATGCGCTCGCGGCCATTTTGCTAGCTCCACATATATTAAATTTGGTGTTACGTGACGTCAATGAATGACGAAGGTAAACGACACATCTAAACATGATAATCATGACACGGAAGTTATGTATGGCATAACCACCAGTCACTGACATATCACGCGACGAGATAAGGCTAAAAACTTCTCAAATTAAGATGTCCTACATAGACAAGCGTTTGTCTCTAGCACGGTCCCCACATGTATGGTTACAATGAACTTAATCAATACAGAGCACCTCGCCGTGATGGTCTAAAGGCTAAGGTACTCGGCTGCTGACCCGCAGGTCGTGGGATCGAATCTCGGCTGCGGAGGCTGCATTTTCGATGAAGGCGAAAATGTGGCAGGCCCATGTGCTCAGATTTGAGCCCAAAATAAAGAACCCCAGGTGGTGGAAATTCGCGGAGCCCTTCACTACGGCGTCTGTAGTAATCATATGGTGGTTTTGGGCCGTTAAACCCCACATTTCACTCGATCAATACGAAACAAGCTCCTGCTCTATGTTCGTACTTCAATAACTTGTGTTTATCTCCATTTTGTGTTATCTGTCACGGGAAAAGGCTGATATGAATGATAGCGACATTCTTACTTCTGCCTAGTATAAAACGCACGCTGAAAACAGTTCTTTGTTCCACTCAGTTGCTGTCAACAGAACGACCACAACAATAACTTGACAAGAGACAGAGATAAATGTTGAGTGTGAGGCAGGGAGGTTAACTACAAAAAAATTGTCCGGTTTGCAACTCTGCACTGGGAAACGTGTAAAGGGGATAGAAAGGTAAAGGTGGATAGAGAAAAAAACAGTAATAAAGAAAAATAAATAGAATGCGTGCCTACTCTAGCCCGGGAATGTATATAGTTGTTTAGCGAGTCTGGCTGACACAGAAACTTCATGAGGACATTCGTTGCTTTTTGGTTGGAAGCTCCAACGTTACGTCACTCCAAAAGTGACTGCTCGGAAAGCGGCTGGTTACCGAGCCGTGCTAACGTTGCCGAAAGCTGTTGTTTTGGTGAACCATAATGAGGGTCATCGCAAAGTACGTGTGCAATGGTTCCCTCGCTGCCACAGTGATCACATGCAGCACGCTCTGTCGTTACGATTCGGTAAGCAAAAAGCATTCGTGAATGATACTCCGAGATGCAGGCGCCAGAGGACTGTTGCTTTGGATCGGGATCGTCTGGATGGAATCTAAATTTGAAGTTAGGGATCAATGTGGTGAAAGCGGATATGCAAGAAGCCGGTTGTGTTTCACATTTAATGTGTTAAAGTTAAACGCTGGGCCCGTACGCAAGGGGCAGATCACACGAATTTCTGTCGGTCAAGGAAACGGCCTCACGTGCCTGGCATGAATTGGGTTGATAACGCACTACGGAGATTAGCGATGCTGTCTAGCATATCAATTATTGGAATAACTATGTGCGTCACATCGAAATTGCGACCTTTTTTAGTCGATGATATGAAAAAGAAAGAATCGCCGAATAACTGACAGTGGCTTGCTATTAGGACGGCTGCGGTTGCGGCGGCGTTGCATGTGACGAAAAAAAATGTAATTTCTTTTCATTTGCATCACAACGCAACGTCTTTAGTGCTTGACATCCGGCACGCTCGTGACCGAAGTGAAGCAGACAATGGAAGGCGAAGGAGAAGCAGAAGGTCTGCTGGTGTGCTATACGCGTACCTGGTTGCTCGAGAAAGCAGGGGCACAGAAAACAATAGGAGAAATGGGAATGTGCGATGCACTGCACAAACGAACCAGAAGACGCGGAGACACATGTCTGTCGCTCGCTTTACAATTATGAGCGAAGAGGCCTAGGCATTTGCAGACGTGTCCAGATCATCATCATCATCATCAGCCTGTCTACGTCCACTGCAGGACAAAGGCCTCTCCCATGTTCCGCCAGTTAACCCGGTCCTGTGCTTGCTGCTGCCAATTTATACCCGCAAACTTCTTAATCTCATCTGCCCACCTAACCTTCTGTCTCCCACTAACCCGCTTCCCTTCTCTGGGAATCCAGTCAGTTACCCTTAATGACCAGCGGTTATCCTGTCTACGCGCTACATGCCCTGCCCATGTCCATTTCTTCTTCTTGATTTAAGCTATGATATCCTTAACCCCCGTTTGTTCCCTAATCCACTCTGCTCTCTTCTTGTCTCTTAAGGTTACACCTACCATTTTTCTTTCCATTGCTCGCTGCGTCGTCCTCAATTTAAGCTGAACCCTCTTTGTAAGTCTCCAGGTTTCTGCTCCGTAGCTAAGTACCGGCAAGATACAGCTGTTATATACCTTCCTCTTGAGGGATAGTGGCAATCTACCTGTCATAATTTGAGAGTGCTTGCCGAATGTGCTCCACCCCATTCTTATTCTTCTAGTTACTTCAATCTCGTGGTTCGGCTCTGCGGTTATTACCTGCCCTAAGTACACATAGTCTTTTACAACTTCAAGTGCACTATTACCTATCTCGAAGCGCTGCTCCTTGCCGAGGTTGTTGTACCAGATATGCTTCCTTTATTCGCGAACGCAGGAGGGACCACGCTGTTTCTCTGACAAACTTGGCCAAGAACATGCCAAGAAGAAAAACGGAGCGCTGCACGGGCACTGTGCCTTGCGCTCGTCTCGTGGGCATTTTTTGGTGTTGGCTCACGGGAGATGCGATACGGGCTTGGTGGTCGCACATCTTCAGTAGGATTTTTAGTAGCGCATGCAAACGACCGAAAATATGTGCCTTCATCAGTGTTAGCGGTTTGTTAAATGCGAAGCATTTCTTAGCGAACTTCGACGACTATCTATCTATCTATCTATCTATCTATCTATCTATCTATCTATCTATCTATCTATCTATCTATCTATCTATCTATCTATCTATCTATCTATCTATCTATCTATCTATCTATCTATCTATCTATCTATCTATCTATCTATCTATCTATCTATCTATCTGTCTATCTATCTATCTATCTATCTATCTATCTATCATCTATCTATCTATTATCTATCTATCTATCATCTATCTATCTATCATCTATCTATCAATCTATCATCTATCATCTATCTATCTATTATATATCTATCTTCTATCTATCTATTTATCATCTATATATCTATCTATCATTTATCTATCTATCTATCTATCACATCTATCTATCTATCTATCATCTATCATCTATCTATCGATCATCTATCTATATGTCTATCTATCTATCTATCTATCTATCTATCTATCTATCTATCTATCTATCTATCTATCTATCTATCTATCTATCTATCTATCTATCTATCTATCTACCGACTACATTTAGCTCTCCTGCTGGCCGTTTCGATAATGGTATCGATACCTAAATTGGTATCTAAGAACATGACTGTATGACGAGCATAAGCGACTAGTCATAACATGAAAATCATGATGCATGTCATGAATGTCATGAGTTACATTTCACGGTCTTGCTGATTTTGCGGTGGTTTCGTTCACATGACGTATTGCAAAGTTGTATGATATGACATGACTGCATGGCAAACACAAGTGACAGACCCTAACGTGGATATCATGGCATGCATGTCATATAAGTCATGACTAGACGCTACGCTCATAAAACGCTGGTGGCCGTTTCGCTAGCTTCACATATACCAAATTCGGTATTACGTAACGTGAATGGACGACGAAGGTAAATGACTGGTGCAAACATCAAAATGCTGACGTGAGTGTCATCTGAGATTATGACAACTTACCATGGTCATGATGTGCTCGCGGCCGTTTCGCTAGCTTTAAGTATACCAAATTTGATGTTACGTGACGTGAATAGATGACGACGGTATGTGACAGGTGCAAACATAATAATCATGAAATGCGCGTCATGTAAGAACATCACTCCACGCTCATGATGCGCTCTCGGCCATTTCGCTAGCTTTACATATGCCAAATTTGGTGTTACGTGGCGTCAAAATGTTTCATATGAGCCCTAAGCTCCGGCTCGAGCTTTTCCTTTTTCGCCTTCCGTTTGGGAGTCCGCTCCTCACGCTCTCGCTTCATCCGCTCCTCATACCATTTTCAATACTCCACTCCCTTCAAACCAATGCGTTCCGCCACCTCCCATGTGCAAGTCATTGTTGACACCTCGTTGAAAAATAACATGAAGAACAAAGGGCTTTGTTTTGTTGCTTCGGCCGCCAACTTGTGATGCAGGTGGCTTTTATGTTATGAAGGTCTTTCTAGGTAGAGTCTGTAAGTATCTTAAAAAGGACAAAGCAGTTGGTTTTTAACAAAACCCACACAAAATGCTTAATTGCAAAGTCAAGACACAAAAATCGCCACAAAACGAAGTACTTAACAATAACTTGACTGCACGCGGTAAAATTCTCTCACTAATAATGAAAACATTATTTCATTTAATACAGCTAAACTACACAGTTCCTACGCGGGTAAGCGGCGGAATGGAGAACGGTAGAGTTCCGTCTCACCAACGATGCAGAGGCTTCGCTCTTGGAGTTGTAAACGAGGGTTCGCTGGCCACAGCCAGTGCCTCCCCTATTTTATAGAGGAGGCATTGCCATGGCGAAGGAATGCGTCGTGAAGTCAGAAAAACTTGGCCAGGCAGCTGGACGAACAGCTCGGGCACATAGCCCGACTGCTGTTTTCCGCCTGTCGGCACCGAAGACCGCAGGTCCTGGATGGAGTTCGCGTATAGTGGCTCACGTCTTGCCACACAGGAACGTGACGGTAGGAGGCCCCGGCTGGTTGAAATCTTCGATGTTCGAGGCCACAACCCGACCACCCATCTTCAGCGCCAGGGCCGGTGAAACCTTCCGCTCGCCACGTCCTTTGCGAACTCTCCTGCTCTTCTGCCGCTTATAGGATTTTCCTAGCCCTCCGGCCCAATCAGCTCATCCTGAATGGCGATTTTTCAGTTTCGTGGTGCCCCGCCATTGGCTCCTGCCGTCAGCGTCTCCCAGGCGTCTGCTAACCCGTACGTGTGAGGAGACGCCAGAGAGACGAGGCTCTAATCGCCATTCCTGAGCCCCGTAGCCTTCACAGTGCTGAAGGGAACTGGTGAGACCAGCTCTGTTGTCATCCAGCCTGACACGGCATAGTACAAGCTTCGCTCATCTATTTTTATTTGCTTAGCGATTGCTTGCTTAATTTTTTTTGCAGACTACTTGTGTCTTCTGTGTGGCGCTTCCTCCGAACAATCAGTCCGCACTCCTGAATAAACGTACCGACTGTAAAGAATTTTAAAAATTTGATCAATAATTGCCTCGCACAGCTAAACTGCATTTACAATGGCGGGAGTAGTGCGAACCAAAACAGTGGTGTCATCTTCTGCAGCTCTGGGAGAGCGCCACCGGATACTTGAACCGGCATGCCGAGAGCACGTAGTGTGACCGCCGTCAACCAAGGACAATCACGACGTCTGCCTCGTACTTTTTTGTAGCCCGGGGGTAGCTCACCAACCCATGCCCCATCTCCCTCCCGGAAATTTTATCACCATGGCATAGAGAGCGCTATAGAGAAAGGAAAAAAATAGGAAAGGGAGTGTGGTTAAAGAGGTCATGACACCCAATTTTTGACCATAATTGGTGTTGTGTGGGTTGGTCCTTGTACGTTCACAAACAAGCTGTGAAAATTTCAGCGCGTTTGGCCGTCTGTCTACACCTTTCGCCTCGGAGAGCGCTCGTCATCATTTGGTGCTGTACGAAATGCAGGAGGCGCTGGTTCGCAGCAAGGGCTACCCGTTCGAGACGCACGAGATAGCCACGGAGGACGGCTACCTTCTGCAGATGCACCGGATACCCCACGGTAGGGATGGACACTGCGGTGCTAACGAGACGGGCATGGCGTGCTGCGAGCGAGGACCCGTGTTCGTCATGACAGGCCTTTTAGCGGACTCGGCCTCCATGGTGCTCGACTTCCCCAAGCAGTCTCTTGGTTAGTTGCCACATATCTATCTATATTAGATTCGAAGCGAAGCAGCTCTTTGACTAGCCTCTGTAATGCTGTCCCTCCGTCCACACTGCTCTCCTCGCCGCAGGCTCACGCCCTCCTAGCAGTCCTCCTAGCAGTTCACGGAGACGTCTCTTTCCTTCGCCTGCCGCGCGCTCGCCGCGTGTCAGCTCTCCCTCGATTCAACTTCTCCACTGCTCGCAACGCTCGAGCCCACTCCTCACGCGGCCATAATCTCACCCGCGCCATGTTTCTCCATCTGTCGGCGAAAAGAAGCCGCGAGCCAGCGGGTGCGTGCGCTGTGCGCCCCTCGAGAATCCCGCGGCGCCGACAATGTGGACAGCGCGTTGCTGCTTGCTGCGCGGTCGCTCCGACGGGCGAGACGCCGTCGGTCGCGGTATGCTTCCCGTTAGTGTGCGCGCACCTTTCCCGGCTGTCGCCGGCGTTGCGAGGGTTAGCGAAGCCGATCGCGTTCACGAATGGCAACGTCAACACCGACGAGGCGCGAGCCAGAGAAGTCGAATGCAAGCGGCAGCAGTGGAAGACCAGCGACACCGCCGAGGTGCGATCGAGTCAAGAACACCGATTGCGTTCGAGAGTATGGATGGCGTGCGGGTAACACCGACGAGACCCGAGCCAAGGAAGTCTAGTGCAAGCGTCTTCAACGCGTGCACATTCTCGTGTCTTTGCGTATTAAACAAATGTTTACTCGAGTAAACGGTGCACCGTGCTTTGCTTCAAACCGTCCTTCTAGCACCCGCGTGGACGCTCGTATCAACTGGGTCAACGCGCTGTGCACCACCGCTGCTTCGCTTCACGTCAGGGTTCCCTTCGGGGAGACGGTCCTTAGTTTTGTTAGCTCTTCTTTCTCCCTTTGTTTTGTTTACAACGTATCTCGCATTTATTGTACGCTAACCGTCCTTATCAACATGGTGCCCTTGTATTTGCTCTGATCGCTCTCATTTACGATGCGATCTCTTTATCATTTCAAGCTATGTTTTTTTCGTTGTTTACGACACATTGTTTTCAATATCTTGTGTATCACGCATACTGTATTAACGCCTCAGCTCTCGGGCCTTTCCAATCTTTGAGGGCACGTTTAATAGATTGTCAGAATATTCTCGTTTATTTACTTTCGGAGACGCTTTTCTGACAAACGTTATTAGAAGGAATGGTACTGCTGACATTGTGGCACTTCCCAAACACACTTGGCTAGTTGAAGCTCTTTTATTGGGGATCTGAAATAAACCACGTAATGACCGGAAATACCCATTATTTAATAATAGAGCGATAAGGGCGCTTTGCGCGTTGAGTGAGTGTGAAGTGCAAACTCAATGGTTCAATGTTTTCTTGGTAGTGTGTATGTGTAACATCTATACAGATAGCACGCATATCAGTAACAATTTAAAGTATAAGATTATCAAAAATGCTAGACACACTTCCGTTATAGCTGAAAAACGGCGAAGAGGGAGAATTTGTCACCACTTTTGAGTCACGATGAGCGGCAGGTAGGTAGCGGGTTTAGTTGGTTGGCTTGTTCCTCAACAGCTTCGAAAAAACCCACTCCGGGGGTAGGCCATGAATCGGATGGTGCCTTGCTTTTTAAACCATCTCACTTTTTGAGGCAAATGGTTAAATTCATCAAACACAACAGGTAATAATTTAACCTTGTAGGATTTTAACAAAAATATTTCAAAGTTACGTAACACAGAAAAAGAAAAAAAAAGTCTCTACCTAATACAACTAAATTTAGCAAAGTTTGCATGTGTTTCTTCTAAACTCTCGTAGAAAAACTTGTAACAGCGTTGAAAATGTTCCCGTGGGTAAAACCAAATGCGAACGCGCCAAATGGAAGAATCTCTCGAAGTGATAGGTTTATGCCCAACTTTTGTAGGGGTTTTTTTAGTAGTCTTCTCCTTTAAATATTAAATTTTTGGCAAGTTAAAAAAAAGGTTCTCCAGAGAGTCACTCTTATTAAAGGAAAGGCATAAAGGCTACTGTGCCAGATATGACCTGTGAAGGCAGAAGTTTAGTGAAGGGAATCGACAACGCAGCATTGCAATCGATATTTCCTTTTTTGTAAAAGAATACCACCTGCACTCCCAAGGGAACTTAAGCTGTGGAAAATCTGATAAAAACATTTTTCGAAGTCATTAGTCGCTGTGCGCTTTTCAAACGTGCTGCTGTGATATAGCCAAAAGTGGCAAAACAGGACTATCATGGCAAAGTATTGCAAGTGTATCTGCATGCTAATTGAGAACTAAACCTCTATAGCCTGGTACCCAAACTAGTTGGACGAGTCGCGCATGCCTAAGAATGAGTGAGCAGAATGTCTCTAATGTACGTGAAAAATTAGGCGTGCTTAAGGCAGCACAGACAGCGAGGCAGTCTGCCGTAACTACCGCTGATATACCATCGGACAGCTTAAGCTATGCTAGCACTATCACCAGCAGCTCATCTTGGTAAATAGGGGTTAGGTGTGGTAATAGAATTGAGAAAGACCAATCTATAGAGAGTGGTAGAATTTTGTCACAAACTTGCGCTCAGAAAATCATGCGCCGCCGAATTCTGGCGATGGTGACGATACCAGGCGCCAGAGAGACGCGTCAAGGTCAACGCTAATGAAGAAAAACAAGCATCCAAAGACTCCCCGGCCACGCCGTCTCTTCTCTCGGAAGCGTAGTTTCGCCGACCAACCTCCTCACATCGGTCGCCGAGCAAGCCCTCGAAAGATCTGGAAGGGAAGGGGCGTGGTGATGCAGAATTGCGTCACGTGTCGCAGACGGCTCTCGAAACGTCTCGCCCTTTCCACAGCCTTGGCTGTGCGTCGCGCTGGTGAAACGATTATAATTTTCTGGAATCTAACGCAAAAGGTATTTAAGCGAGCAGCGCAGAAGGCAAATCAGGAGATGAAGACGGTTTATGCCTATGTGCGTAGGAAGGAGATGCCGTTTTGCGCAAGAGTGCTTAGAGGTTTTCCACCTAGTTTGGGTAAAGGCTTTTGTCGTGAGTGACAAAGCATATTATGAAAAGGGTTTCCGCCTGAAGGGTGAAGGCTGGTGCTTCCAGCAGAAGAGAAGTGTGAGTCAACCGCCAGAGAGTGAAGACGCGTCCTGCAATCGCAACGCGTGGGAAGCCGACGTGTTTCCGACGAAGAAGTTTGGTGCCTAAAGTGGGGACATTTGAAGACGAAGTTTCCTGAAAGAGAAACTTCGGGGGCAGCGGATCGACAACAGCGCTGGACTTTGGCTGAGTATTTCATAGAAAAGAACATTCCCTTTTGATACAAGAACTTCGGACTGAATAAGTTTCTTGGTTGTTTGATGCATGTGATTGCATTGTAGCGCGTATTGTTATGTCCGTTGTTTCGAGTGTAGCTGATTGTATTGTGTAGTTCGTTTTTTGGTTGGTGAAATATTGTACTGAATTATTGTCTTGTGCATATTTGTGTGTCGTTTGTTATGCCGTACTTGAGAATATAATTTTGTTTTGTTTATCAACTCTCGGCTCTGACTCGTTCTTTGGACCACAGTTGGCGTCTGCTGGCGCACCAAATAGGACCACTTCTAAATTGTCCATGCTTTCCTGGTGCAGTTTGGGGGGCTGGTATTTCAGCCCTTGGAATTACCTCGGCGATCGCCTCCCTAATTAACGGGAGCTGTGACAAATTCCTACGCCTGCATTTTCGTCGCAAAGGGAAGCAACAGTTGCTATCACAATTTTGTTTCATGATTTGCCAAATATGGTCTTTGAAAAAGGCATTTAGATATTTATATGCTAAGTTTTTATTGTTTTATGGGTGTATATCATAAGATGCAATCCTATTTGCGTCTACAAAGTTGAGTACAAGTACGGATTAAGGCCCCGACTTCGCTCAGGGTGGTTAGTGAGCCTAAACTCGCAGCGTCTAGCCAGGAACACTAAAAACAAGAACCGCCTTTAATGCTTGACTCAATATAATCATGAACAGCCTTCCTAACCGGCTCAACAGGGCACTAACGTACACAGGAGGACCAAAAATCCGGAGGGAACAATAGTGGCAGACTGGCGGTGAATCGAACATTCGAGCATGCACAACGAAAGAACGGAAGGAAAGCCAGCACAAAACATAGCAACAAGAAATAAAACTCACACGCGACTCGCCTTAGAGTACGCCATTGGGGCTCTTCGATTTTCCACTTCTGGCTACCCGCGGGTTGCCGGAGCCGGCCAGAGCGCGCTCGTTTTTCTTGGGCTGCTTCGTCCCCCCCGTGGCGCACTTCCAGTTGGCGTTCGCTTTTCTCGGGTTGGACGCTTCTGGTGACCCACGGGGAGCCCGAGCGTCACCAGACGATTCCAGGACAATTTAGTCGTGGAAGCTTTCTGGAAGGTTTTGGGCAGGTTTTGGGCTAGCAGACGCCGAAAAGATACGATGTGCGCTCGGCGCCATCTTTGTGAGGACTCGATAGATTGCAATGTGGGCGCTTGAGGACTGCAACTTCGCTTGTCATTACGAGCAGCGTTATCTTCTAAAGCCTGTTTCGCCTTGTGAAATGAGGCGATTACGAGTGAAGGCGAGTGTTTGAAGCTACTGTTCATTGCTTTTGTCATGTTGCCCGTGAAGCTTCTTCCTGTGAACAACGCGGTGAACTGTTCACTGCGTAGTGCACATGCCTTAAAAGTTATGTACGTACTACATGTTCGTACGCACGCGGGGAGACAACTTTGGAGTTAAAATTTTTTTCTTAGTAGTTATTTGTGGAGCTGTGCCTACTTTCTGTACACTTAGCGAAGACAATTGTGATTGAACTAGCTCGCTCAGTCGTATGTTTGCGCATGTGAACCTGTTAGAACCTCTGTCCTGACTACTCGATTGATCTTCGATGGTTATAGAAGGCTCTATATTGCGACTGTTGGTGATGCTCGGTGGTCGTGAACGGCCTGCAAACTCATTGCTATCTATGAGCCAGCATATGTGGTATGATATTGTACGACATGGCGCGAGAAAAAAACAAAGCAACGGAGAATGGAATCAGAATTGCGTACATCCTTTCGTTGTCCATTTCATCGTTGGCTTTGTCTTTTTTCACCTCTTCGTAATAATGTAGCGCTGTATGTACTATGACCTAGAAGGTCAAATTAAAGCTGATATACATGACATTCGTTAAGTGCCACTTAGGACTGAAAAACAGGCCAAAACAAGTTCTAAAATGTGTCGAGAACGTTTCATGCAAATGTTTATTTTAATACGACGCACACTCGTGGTACCGATACCTGCGCGTATCATAAACTTTATACCAAAAAGTGGCAGCATATTCACAGAGTGAATGATAGAGGCATTCGTCCGTCCATTCATTCTTGCTTCCGTCCGTCCATGCGTCTGTCTGTGTGACCGTCCGTGCGTCCATCCGCCCGTCCGTGCGTGCGTCTTTTCATGCGTCCGTCCCTGCATTTGTTTATGCATCCGCCCCTGCGTCCGTTCATGCGTCCATCCATGCTTCTACCTGTGTGTCCGTTCGTCCATCTATTCAACACTCCAAGTACCACCATTTCGCATTTTTTTCATCAAATATTCGCCATATAGAAGCACCGCCATCCAGCGGACATTTCAAGGACTAAACAAGAGGTGGCACACGCACACTTTTTTACGGCTTGCGCTTCGGGTATACTTCCCACCTTTAACCACCACGCGTTCATGGAATATACTAGTTTACTGTATTCATGGCACTGCGGCACAACGCTCGCTAAACCTTTCTAAAACCAAGGAGGTTACGCCCAGCGAGTATAACGTAGCAACCTTTTCCTGTCAGATAGTACTCAATGTACATGCCAATGGTTGCTAATGGGAAATGAGAGACAGGAGAATTCGGCTTTTACTTTCTTATGGCTTGCGCTTCGTATCTACTTCCCACCTATAACCACCACGACTTCATGGGATATACTAGTTCACAGTATTCATGGCACTGCGGCCCAACGCTCGCCAAACCTTTCTAAAACCAAGGAGGTTAGGCCCAGCGAGTATAACGTAGCAACCTTTTTCCTGTCAGATAGTACTCAATGTACATGCCAATGGTTGCTAATGGGAAATGAGAGACAGGAGAATTTGGCTTTTACTTTCTTATGGCTTGTGCTTCGTATCTACTTCCCACCTTAACCACCTCGAGTTCATGGTATATACTACTTCATTGTATTCATGGCACTGTGGCTCAACGCTCGCCAAACCTTTATAAAACTAAGGAGGTTACACCCAGCGAGTATAACGTAGCAACCCTTTCTTGTCAGATACTGCTCAATGTACATGCCAATGGCTGCTAATAGGGATCTCAGCGTGCACCTTAACTAAAAGCCGAATGCTCCTGTCTCTCAATCTTCCTTAGCAGCCAACAGCATGTACATTGAGCAACATGTTTTACTGTTCGGCAACGCACAGAAGAAATCTCTCACTAGCACCACCTTGGAGGTAAAAATGTTATACTTGTTACACTCTACAACGGCTACGAGAGACGAACGGGTGCCGTTATATGGAGCTTCGCCCCTAAAACGAAAGCTGGTCAACGTGTGTTTATGACGTATAATACGCGATAGCTGAGCAGGTACATATCCTCGAGATCTTTCGGGAACACGATAATTTTCGCGTGATTTCGCATCGTGTTGTGATACATGTACTAAAAAAATTGCCCGCAGCTTCCCTCGGGGGAACACTGAGGAGGATGCGGAGCATATAATTGGTTAACGGGGTGTTAAAGTGCGACTTACTTGGGTCGATGGCTAAATTGGTTAACGTAGTTGTGAAATGGGGTGTTAAATTGCGACTTACTTGGGTCGATGGCTAAATTGGTTAACGTGGTTGTAGGAGGGGGTGTTAAATGAGTGAACACGTACACACGTATGCGAAAGGGCGGCGCTGGCCGAAGGGACGTCGATCATTGTGTTTGTGGATTCGTTGGCATTCATTTCACGGCGACTTCGGACGTCGACGCGCCGTACAAACCAACGGACGAGCGGCAACTGAGCGAGCGAGCGCCGACCTTGAGTATATATACAGCGCGACGGCGCATGCGCTGTCAGCTGTCGAATGTTCTCGAAGGAGAAGCGCGCGCGCGGCACAGATGGCGATGGCGCGACGGCGCATGCGCTGTCAGCTGTCGAATGTTCTCGAAGGAGAAGCGCGCGCGGCACAGATGGTGGGCGACGGCGCGACGGCGCATGCGCGTGCGTCAGCTGTCGAATGTTCAAGAAGCGGTGCGGATGGCGCGGACGGCGCACTACAAGGCGCGAGTATAAGATGCTTCCGCATCTAAAAGGCGTGAGCTTGTTAAGCCATCAGTGTCGCGGCAGCTCACCTTGCATCGTTCTCGAGGCAGCGTGCGCCAGCTGGCTGTTTCGTTCGCGAACGCGGTGAGTGATCGTGCGAGCATATGAAGTCGTACCCCATATGCGTACGCTCGAGGATATTATTTTAGCTTTTTGGCAAGCTTAGCTACGTATTTCCAAGCGGCCAATGCAGAAAAAAAAACAACATACACTCGGTGCACTGTTTCGTTTGCTGCCATGATGGTAGAGTTTGTTTACGCTTACGCTGGCTGTCCCAGCATTCGATTTTGTGATCTTCGGGCTGTCCCGGGTTCCCCACACACGTGACCACGACGCTATTTTTTGTCCACACCGGAACTAGCTGAGTGACACTCTGGCTAGCTCGGGCTGCCAGAGGCATGAAAATCGAAGAGCACCATTGACTATACCCCCACCGGTGAGGCTGCGTCACTGTAGCACGCACGTCGCATCCCATATCTCATCTGCCACCGAAAAAGCACTGAGCTTGTCTCGCACCCCTTCTTACATCCCAGCCCCCATTCCGCCCGCTGTGGCTCTTTCGATGCTGACGCTCGTCCCGCGCATGTGCAGTGTGCCTGTGTTCTTCTTGCCCTGCTTCCACCGTGCGTGCTACTGATAAGGGCCCATCGGCCCGACAAGGTGAACTTTTATTGGGCCCTAAAGTTTCTGTGTAAAATTGACCTGGGAGCACGGCAATTTAGACCATTCGTGGTTGAACAACGAGGTCTGCTGGGTAATTATAAAATATCATCAAACGTCAGAAGAAGAAGAAAAGAATGCTGCCTGGTGAGAGCGCACTACTTCACTTTTTCTAATAAACCGTTTTTTTGTTCGAAGCAGTCCCTGGTTTAAATCGTCTTAACAATGATGCAACGAACCAGGATGCTACCTCCTCGTCTGCAAGAACCACCAATCTGCGTCGGAGCAGCAGAGAAGAAAACGGCGGAGGAGCAGGGGATTGACCTGGATCGAGCGACGAGACCACAGTGTACAGTATGAATGAGCATCAGAACAGACGAATGACAAGTAAGAAGCCATTGTTGATTGCCTAAAAATGAACTTGAAAGTGATAACGAAGAAAAGGAAAGCTCCTCGCTACCGGATAATGCAGCTGATTAACGCAGCCGAGCAGCAGATTAACGACGGATCTCACTAGGAGCACCTGTTCACAATGCAGGCGCAGATTAAAGGAATAAGCGACAGTCTCAAGAGAGCGAATGAGCAAATGGAAAAGTTTCTGACAGAAGACAGTGCTGAAGCTGAATTCGAAAGGGTGATAGAGTACGACATAAAAAACCATGACCTTGTCCTCAATAGAATTCAGACTTCGCAGCCTGCACAATCATATTTAAACGATAGGACAAATGAGGCGACGTCAGCAAGTACGGGACAGGACGCGATGGAGCTAGTGAAGCTACGAAAGCTTGAAATGATAAAGTTCGGCTGAAAAGCTTTGCAGTGGAACCGCTTTTCGGCTTACTACGAGCCCGCAGTTCACCTTATACAAAACATGAGCAAGGGAAAAAAGTTCAACTACTTGATAGCTTCGCTAACCGAAAAGGCGGCTGCTGCTATCGAAGGGCTACAGTACTTGGCAGAGGATAATTATGACGAAGCAATCAAAATACTGCGAATAGCTGTCGGAAATTGCGAACAATCAATTGAGATGCACATGAGTGAGCTCTTGCGTCTAGATAAGGTGAGTTCTGCTCAAGACAGCGATTACCTAAATAGGCTATAAAAGAGAGTTCAAATTGATATATTCGCACTCAAGTCACTAAAAGAGGAAACCAATAGCTATTTGCTGATGTTGTTGCCAGTATTAAAAAGATCAATTACACGAAAATTATCAGTGAACTTCAAGTCAAAATAAGCTGTGAGAAACATCCCAGCTTCCGAAGACGGTGAGCAAAACAACCCATCAAAAAAAGAGTGCGACGAAATGCTTGAGAGGCTTATGTTATTCTTGAGAGAGCAAGCAGTTTTTCGGGAAGAAATGCAACTTGAACAAGAGAGGATACCTGCGAAACTATTGGATGACGGCTGACAGATATACAATCTTCAGGCATATATAGCTTAGCGGACATGATATTGATACAAGTCATCAGTAACATCAACGAATGCACCATAAAGGTGACGAATATGACGATGGAACAAAAGCTCGTGTTGTTGTTGCCACTCCGCCAAATTGGTTCAAGGACACTGTGTACTCCATGTAAAATCTATTAATATATTTCTACCCTCTGCCTACTCTCATCCCATGACATTTTGGTTGTGGTGCGGGGTAACAAGACGCAGCTACGCAGTGGCCGACGCTTGGTTTCTTCCACGATGGCACAAGAAGGACCGGCTCCAGCTCCCGCAGCGGCCATCACAACGACGACGGTTGTTCTAGCCCAGCTGAAAGACCCTGGCACGTTCTGCAAGACTTAAGATGTCGACAGCGGTTGCCGCTGTACGAGCGAACAAGCAAGAATCATCGCTGGGACGAAATGCTCATGCTGGCGAACATCCTATTTCATCTGAAGGAGACAGCCAAAGTGTGGTTTGAGAACCACGAAGCGGAAATTGGCAGCTCGGATGCGTGCAAAGAAAAGATGCGTGCACTCTTCGGCAAGTCGACTGGCAGGAAGACAGCGGTCAAGAAGGAGCTGGCATCTCGCGCTCACACGCCATCGGAGTCGTACCTGTCTTACATACAGGACGTGCTCGTCCTTTGCCGCAGAGCAGACGACGGCATGGAGGAGTCCGAGAAGTTGGCGCACATATGCGCACAAAAGGTATTGCCGATGACGTGTTGAGTTTGCTTAATTGCAAGGACTGTGACACAGTATATGCCAGTGTCCGAGAGTATCAGCGTTTTCAGGCCGCCAAGAGCCGACGTATTTCCCATCAGTTCGCTCGTCTTCGCAACACCGCAGACATGGTCGTGCGAAGCCATCCCTGTACCACAGGCAACGCTGACTGGAGAGCACGTCACGATGATCATCTGTCGAGAACTT
The DNA here is from genome assembly GCA_013436015.1 of Rhipicephalus annulatus. Taxonomy (NCBI): domain Eukaryota; kingdom Metazoa; phylum Arthropoda; class Arachnida; order Ixodida; family Ixodidae; genus Rhipicephalus; species Rhipicephalus annulatus. The sequence continues at coordinate 155,948 of WOVY01012388.1, forward strand.
GAAGCTATGTCTCCCGCTTCAACTTTCTCTCGTACCTGTGAGTCGAGCTCTCAAATGGTGCCTTTAGTGCATGCCGTCGTTCGCCAAGAGCTTTCGAACGTTGGCCTGGAATCTGTGTGTACCGCCGCCCCCTCCCGACCGACTGACTGTCGTCCGCCAGTTTCCTACGCCCAAGGCCAGAGGCTCCCAGCACGCTCTCGCAATCCCGCTGAGTTGAAGGCTGCTGATGACCAGCCCATTTGCTTTACCTTCCATCATGTTGGTCACGTGGCCCACTATTTCAATAGCAGGTGGTATTGGCGTTAGCCTTCCTATCACTACAACGGTCACGATGGCCACTTCAGAACTCGCCACGAGTCGCCTCGGCCAGCCGGTGGTGACGGTTCGTCGACGGTGCGTTGTTGTTCACCATCCCCTACCGGCCACCAGTCCTGCTCAGTGCTGTCTCGTCGCCCATCGTCGTCTCACCCCAATTTCACCGTCCTCCTTCGCCGACTGCACATCTGGCTCGGGAAAACATAACGATGCAGCTCCCAGTGGTGATGTTGCATCGACGATTCTCCAGCCAAATCCTCTGACTATGGCGACACGACGCAACCTCATACACGTTAAAGTAGACGATGCACTTGTTGTTGCCCTTGTAGACACAGGGTCCCACATTTTGGTGATGAACTAGGAGCTTCGCCGCCACCTTAAAAAGGTTTTAACACCACCCACAGTGCCGCTCATCCAAGTCGCCGATGGTGGAACTTTTTCTGTGCTTGGGAAGTGCTCCAGATGTGTTAGTGTAGCTGACCACTCCACAACTGTGCTTTTGGCCGTGCTCGAGAAGTTCTCTCATGAACTCATCCTGGGCATGGACTTTCTTGCCGTGCACTCTGCCTTGGTTGACTGTGGAATAAGCTTGCTTCAGCTTGACCTACCTTATTGCTATGGCACTCCAACTACACCTCAACCACGTTTGTGTTCTTTCGAGTACGTTCGCCTAGCGTCTCAAGCCGTTACCTATGTAACCATGAGGTCTTTTCTTCCGGTACTCAACGGCGATTATGTGCTGGCATGGATTTGGGACGTGTTATTAGAGAGAAATATTGCCCTTCCTTATACTCTGTTGAAGATTACGAATAATGTGTCGTTCATTCCGATACTGAACTTCTGCTGGTGCGCTCAAGTTGTTCAAGATAGCAAGACTCTAGCCAACGTCTATTCCAGCAGTGAAAATTCTGTTTCGGCATTCGTTGCAGACACTCATTTGCCCGCTACTGCGTCCTCTTCACACAGCTCCACTGATGCCGACTTTGACAAGATGATTGTGCCAGACCTCGTTCCAGCACAGGCAGCTGATCTCCGGCATATTTTGTCATCCTTCAGGGACATCTTCGACTTTGGCGACAGCACTTTAGGTCAGACATCAGTTGTTACTCACAAGATCAACACTTGAGACGCCAGCCCAAGTCGACGACGTCCTTATTGCGTGTCACTTGCAGAGCGACAAGTCGTCGAACGTGAAGTTGATAGAATGCTCACAAAAGACGTCATTGCACCATCTTGCAGTCCATGTGCCTCACCAGTCGTTCTAGTAAAAAAGAATGATGACAGCTGGCGCTTCTACGTCGACTACCGTCACTTAAATAAGGTCACGCGCAAGCACGCCTACCCACTGCCACACGGACCACTCGATTGCCTGCACGGGTCTGCCTACTTCTCCTCTATCGACCTGCGTTCAGGATACTGGCAGATTTCCATCGACGAATTAGACCGTGAAAAGACTGCATTTGTCACACCAGATAAACTTTTCCAGTTTGTGGTAATGCCCTTTCCCCTATGCAATGCTCCCGCTACATTTAAGAGAATGATGGACTTCCTGTTACGGGGTTACAAATGGTCAACGTGCCTTTGTTATCTCGATGACAACATTGCCTTCTCGCCGTCATTCGAAAGTCACCTTAGCCGTCTGTCAGCTGATCAGGAAGTTTTTAGAAGAGCAGGCCTACAGCTCATCTCCTCCAAATGCCGTTTCGGCCACCAAACAATCACTATGCTAGGTCATCTCCTCAGTGCTAAAGGCGTGCAACCTGATTCCGACAAAATTCGCGTCATCAAAGATTTCCCCACACCACGTTCCACGAAAGATGCTCGGAGCTTTGTCGGCCTTTGTGCCTATTTCCGGAATTTCGTCCACAACTTCGCCGACATTGCCCATCCTTTGACACAGCTACTGAAGAAGAACACGCCGTTTTCTTGGGGTCCCCAGCAAGCCAATTCGTTTCGCCGACTTACTGCGTTGCTCACTTCACCGCCCGTCTTAGTTCATTTCGATTTTTCAGCGCCCACTGAAGTTCGCACCGACGCCAGTGGACACGGTATTGGCGCTGTTCTTGCCCAGCGGCAACAGGGTCAAAATCCAGTAATCGCCTACGCAAGTCGCCTCCTCTCCCCATCCGAGGGCAAGTTTTTCATAACTGAGCGCGAGCGCTTCCCTCTTGTACGGGCAGTTGGAAAATTCCGAGCATACTTGTTCGGCCACCACTTTTTGGTCATCACGGATCACTACCCCCTGTGCTGGTTGTCCTCCCTCAAAGATTCTTCTGGACGCCTGGGTCATTGGGCTTTGAAGCTACAGGAATATAGCGTTGACGCGACACTCAGGTCTGGCCTAATGCACCCCGTGGGATGCCGACTGCCTATCTCGCCATCCCGTCGGTCCCACTGACGTGTCAGTGTGACCGACGGGATGGCGAGATAGGCAGTCGGCATCCCACGGGGTGCATTAGGCCAGACCTGAGTGTCGCGTCAACGCTATATTCCTGTAGCTTCAAAGCCCAAAGACCCAGGCGTCCAGAAGAATCTTTGAGGGAGGACAACCAGCACAGGGGGTAGTGATCCGTGATGACCAAAAAGTGGTGGCCGACCGTCGGTCCCACTGACGCGTCAGTGCCCGATTCTGATGCCTGTGTCTTCGCCATTTCAGATTTCACGGACATACGTATTGAACAACTCAGTGATGCCAATTTGCGGTCTACCATACGCCGTCCAGCTTCTGACACCTCGGATCCTTCCCTTCGCCTGTTCACGCTTTATGACGGAATTCTCTAACAGTGCAACACAAACACCGAAGGCCAAGAACTTCTTCTGGTAGATCCTGTAACGCTCCGTCCCACTGTGCTCGAACAAGTTCATGATGCCTCAACTGCTGGACATCTTGAGCGCCGCAAGGATCCTTCATTGGCACCACCTGGCTTACTTCTGCCTATTGACGTTCCAACAGACCCGTTCGACCACGTCGGCCTCGATCTCATTGGACCATGTCCAACGTATCTTAATGGGAATAATTGGGTAGTGGTGGCAACAGACTACGCGACACGCTTTGCCATCACGCGAGCGCTACCAACAAGCTGTGCTACTGATGTCGCGGACTTTCTCCTTCATGACCTTATTCTCTACCATGGAGTGCCACGTCAACTGCTGACCGACCATGGTCGTTCATTTCTCTCCAAGGTCGTGGACGACATTCTTTCGCTCGTGTTCCACACGTCATAAACTCACCACTGCCTACCACCCGCAAAACATGGCCTAACCGAGTGCATTAACCGCACACACTGGCCACAATGCTATCCATGTATCTCTCCGCAGATCATCGTGATTGGGATTCCACTTCGCCTTACGTGACGTTTGCCTAGAATTCGTCATGACACGACACCGCTGGCTTTGCTCCCTTCTATCTCCTGTACGGCCGTAACCCCGCTTTGCCTTTGGCACTCTTCTGCTGTCGCATACTGACACTCCTACCTAGTACGCTTGCGATGCAGCTACTTGGGCTCGAGCGGCCCGCCAGATTGCCCGGGATCGCCTTTCTGCCTCGCAGCTATCTCAAAAGGATCACTATGACAGCCGTCATAGAGCTGTCTCTTACTCCGCAGGATCGTTGGTCTTGCTCTGGACTCCCTCCCGTCACGTTGGCCTGTCCTTGAAGGTCTTTGCTCGCTACAACGGGCCTTACAAAGTCTTGCGCCAACTGACCAAGGTCACCTAAGAGATCGCCCCCTTGGACACTCCATTCTCATCGTCTCTGCCGTCCACTGATATTGTACACGTCTCCCGCCTTAAGCCGTACTTCTCTGCGCAGGATCGCACGTTTTCTTAAGCGTTGAGACGGCGCTTTCACCGGCGGCGGCTATATGATACAAGTAATCATTAACATCAACGAATGCTCCATTAGGGCGACGAAGATGACGATTGAACAAAAGCTCGTGTTGTTGTTGCCACTTCTCCATCTTGGTTCAAGGACACTGTGTACTTCGTGTACAATCTGTAAATATATTTATATTCTCTGCCTACTTTCACCGCGTGACAATATGCTTATTCTACAAGCAGAACAACCATTCCACTGAAGGCTGTCGTCGAAGCATTCCAATGAATGAAAAGAAAGCTATGCTTACCGAAAATAGAGCATGCTTCAGATGCACGCGCCCGAACCACACTCCATGCGTTTGCAACGCCAAAGTGAAATGCAAGCAATGCAAGAGTCGACATTCCACGTCAGTGTGTAGAATTGTGGGGCAAAAAGCAAGGCTAGAACTGATTTCGACAACGCAAGTCAAAGCGATGGCATCAACGCTGCATGCAACGAAAAATCTCAAGCGTAAATATTTGCTACTGCATACAGCTGTAGCACGCGTTAAGGAAAAAACATGTGGCCGATACTGCCGTTCGCTATTAGACAGGGAAAGTCAACGTTCATTTATTGAAGCCGGGTTAGCGAAAGAGATAGGAGCGAAAATGTTGCGACAGGGAAGGCCGATAATTGGTTCATTTGGAAGAGACCATAACGTCAATTCAATAAATGTTGTGCAAGTGACCTACCGCAGGGCCACGAGAAACATGAAAGACAACGTTGAATAAAGCTTTACAACTCGACATTATCTCGCACAGTCGTATACCCGTTCCTCGTAAGAAACTCAGCAGAGAAATGAAAAAAAGTTAAAGATGCAAGTGTCGGATGACAGGGCTGAGATGACTGTATCTGACTCCGTATAACAGCTCATCGGCTCAGATTACATTAAGCAGTTCTTTACTGGCAGAACTCGAAGGATCGACAACAGACCGATGGCTGTCAAGACCATACTGAGATGGGTACTGCAAGACCCGTCGGAGCAAAAAAAGACAAGACTAACCCATAATGAAGCAGTCATGGTTTTGAAGGTGGAAGCGGGGGATTCAGAACTTCAGCAAGAGCTACAGAAGTTTTGGAGCTTGGGGTTAGTTGGGATTACAAAGACAGTTCAGATAACGCAGGAAATGAACTTGTCAATCAATTAGAGCATACGAATATGCAACAAAATAGTCGCTATGAAGTCAGCTTGCCATGGAAACAAAACGTTATTTTGGAAAGCCATAAGAGAAATGCCATAAAAAGACTACTGCAACTGATGAAAAGGCTGCAGAAAATTGAGTATGTGATGCCTCGTTACGACAAAGCTTTATCAGAGTATATGGCATTAAGAGTTGCAGAAGAAGTTCGAAAGCCCCCAGAACAGCAAAATACACTTTGCTACTACATGCCATATCATGCGACAATTCAGAGGACTGATCCAAAAAAAGGTTCGAGTACTGTTCGACACCTCGTCACTCTGTCAAGAAGTCGTGCCTTTGAACGACAATCTAGAGGCAGGACCCACTTTGAATGAGGATGTGCTGTCGCTGCTAATATATTCCCGAAAAAAGAAGGTGGCAATAGTAGGAGATGTTGAAAAGGCATTTCTACAAATATTAATACCTGAGGAAGATACAGATGCAATGAGGTTTTAATGGTGGAAGCATGATGCCGAAGGAAAGTTACTGAATGAAGTGTAAACGTGGCGCATTACAAGAATATAACGTCCGGAAGAACACCAAGGACGTTTCTGCTGGCAGCTACAATTAAGCACCATTTGAAACAAGTGGAAGACTGCTTTCCGGGTACGACAAGGACACTGAAAAAAGCGATCTACGCGGATGACGTCATTATGGAAGCAGCAACGCTGCTCAGAGAGGCAGTGATGAGCAGCAACATTTGCTCAAAGAGGCAGTGATGAAATTGAGAAAATGGACATCTAGTGAAGAGAGGGTAAACAAATAACAGATGAAAGCAAAAGGAACGCCTCTCACATGACGATGAGATGTAAAAAAATGTACAATAATTATGGGCTTCATATGAATATACTCAAAGGACATAATTTCCTTCGCTGTTGACAAGTGGAATCATAGCAGACATATACTTGACAAATTGACAGTGTTATAATCAACAGCGAATATAATTGATCCACTTAGTTTTTTGTCACCGTTCACAGTACGAGCAAGGATAGGCTTGCAGAAACTGTGGCAAACGAATTTCACGTGTGACGAACAGCTCCATAAAGAAGAATGCGATAAGCGAGGAACCTCATGTCTGAAGCAGAAGACCTTCAATTTCTATAAATTATTTAATGTTATACAAACAGGGGCCAACCAGCACAAGCATATGGAACGAGGTTCATGTGTTTGCCGACGCAAACACATCAGCATACGGAGCGGCAGCGCACTTACTAGTAGCGTACAGCGATGAAAGAAATGAATAATGGCTAGAGACAGCAAAGAGCCCCGTAGCTCTAAATAAAGTGTTCACATTTGCGCGACTCTAATTGATGGCAGCGGTAGTAGCATCGAGATTATGCGGCTACATCAAAGACTTTTTCGACAAAAGAGTGTAAATAATACATTGCTTGACAGACTCTATGATTGTGCGTCACTGGATCAAAGCAACAAGCGAAAAGAATTCGTTCGTTACCAACAGAATCACAGTAACCAGAGGAAAACACTTCAAGCAAGCTGGTCATTCGTTCAATATGAAGACAACCCTGCTGACTTACTTACACGAGGAGTAAGTGCAAAGAAGTTAATACACTTAAAGGTTCGGAGGCACGGTCCCAAATGAATAACATCACTGGAAAAGAACACAGACAACACAATTCACATGAATGAAGTTGTGCAAGAGCAGCACGAAACGCAAGTCACCAATCCACGGCAAGAGCACAAAATAAACCAGTCTTGTAAATAGCAAGCTATTCATCATAAAGACGGCTTTTAGGAATGACAGCATAGGTGCACAGATTCATACACAACACAAGAAGAGAAAATTACAAAGAGCCGTTGTCAGAAAAAGAGGTAACACAGACAAAGAAATATTGTATCAGACAGACCCAAGTGCCAACGAGACAAACCAGTGGTGAGGCATATGCGAGCGCTAAAACATCTGAAATAATGAAGACGTAGTGTATTTTCATGACGACGAAATTATCAGACAGAAGGGACGACTGCAGTGCAGCCAAGAACACTACTCGTGCGTCCTAGTAATTCCGAAGGACGGACATTTCACGGAAATGCTAATGCATCACGTGCATCAGATGGTACTACACGGAGGAGTTCGAGTGACACTAACGCAACTATTGGCCAAGTTGGGGATATTGCAGGGTCGAAATGCAATGAAAAGAGCTCTCAGGAAATGTTAAGTCTGCAAGAGGCATAATTCAAGACCAATCACTCAAAAGATACCTCCACTCCGGACAGACGGAGTCAACGAAGCAGAGCCATTAAAGGTGACGGGATTTTACTCCATGGGAACTTTCTATGCAAAGGACAAGCTCGAGATCATGCAACGATATGTACTAATATTCACGTGTGCTGTAACGAGATTCGTACACCTGGAGGTTACGAACGACTTGTCATCAGCGAGTTTTCTACAAGCATTCTGACGATTTAATGCTCGACTGGGAATGCCTGCAGTTGTCAACTCAAACAATGCCAAAACGTTTATAAAAGCTGAAAATGAAGTTAACCGACCATAAGTTGTAAAACATTACTGCAGTGCCCACCATATTCAGTGAAAAGCAATAGCCGAGTGCGCACCGTAATGAGGAGGATTTCATTAGCGCCTCATATGAAGCGTGAAGACGTCGATGCAAAAAATAATATATAAAAGGACAGCTTCGATAGGGGAGCTACAAACTATTGTAGCAGAAGTTGAAAGAGCACTCAACAATCAACCATTGACCTACCAGTACGGAGAACCTAACAAACGAATGCCAGTAACACTGGTAGACATCGTAGGCGGACGACGAAAGCTTCAAGGCGTACAAACAAGCCTATAAGCCTATACAATGGTGACGTTGATAGCGCATGGCGAAGCATATGCGAACTAGTGTGAGCTTGGTTGAAAAGATGCCAAGACGCGACAAGCAAAACCACAGGGTTACATAGTGTTTGCGAGAATGTGCCAGAATAAAAAAAAATCTACCATGGTCGTTACGGAATAACAAAAGCTTGTCCCCCCAAACGGGCAACAAAGAACTTCTCAGAAGACTTGTGAACCAAATATAACATCAGGAAGGGTGTTTCAAACAGTCAACCAAAACTTATCCAACTACAACTTGGGAGGGCGGGAGCCTATAAAATATGAGCAAATGCCAGAAGAAGAAAATAACCCTGCTACCTGGCGAGCGCGCTGCTTCACTTCTAATGAACCGCTTTTTGGTTTGAAGCAGTCTCTGGTCTCGATCGCCTTAACAATAATGAACGCATATTTTGGCCTCCTCTAAAGTGATGCACAGATTTTTAAGAATGTTTGTATTGTTAGAATATAAAGTTTTTGAGAACAGAGGACAAGCATGGTTCTGCATATAGAATATTGTTCGAAACATATTAAGGTAGCCTCAGCATAAACTATTCACGTTCCAACATAGCCAGTGGTCGAACTTTATAAGCCCGAGCGCCAGAAAAAAAAACGCAGCTGAATTCTAACATCGGTCGAATGTACCTGCAATAAACCATGACGAGCACGTCTCTACACAAACCAGCACGATTATTGCTGAGTTATGCAGCATCCTTACAGCATGTGCTCCCTTAGCAGCCATATTTTCTATATGGGGTCTTCAGTTGTGTTTCTAAGTGTAGGTTACCCCTAAATGCCTAACTGACTCGACCTGAGGTATGACATCTAGTCGGTATAGTATTGAAATTTGCACTTGAAAATTTTGTGCGAGAACCACGATACTGCTTTAGTTAATACTCAGTAATAAGTTAAAGCGATCCTAAAGCATGTTTCATGAAACCTTGAAATGGGTTCACTAAAAAAGCTTATTGCCTGAATTCAACGGCACAAAATTTTAAGAATCCATCCAGTACGAGTGGAGTTACAAAAATATGTCGCACGCTGCAATCGCACTTTCTCTACTCTCGTCCTTACGAAAGTGCTGTAAGCTAAGCAGAGAGGGGTGACATAAGAAATAGGTCACGCGTGCATCGTGACCTTGAGCACTTTTTTATATTGTCTTCAAATACGCGGCTTTTTCAGGGTAATTACGCGTGCATGCCTGGACGAGTCACAGCCTCTCGCAGCGATCTCGGAAATAACAGAGCTCATCATCTTGCAAAATGTGAATGGCTAATAGACGGCCTTATACGAGTGATTTTCGTGCTTCCTAGGTCATTTTTTGGAGAAAAAAGACGGCATTGTTTAGCTGATTTTTATCATTTTTCGTGAGTTCTGGGATGCGTGCGGCGCTATATTTGGCTCGCGTAATCTCGGGAGCCTCTAAAACCGTTCAAAAGCGTTTTCTGACCTTTTTCAAAAACGGTTGCAGGACCGCTTTAATACCCTCTAGACACGTTTTCCAACCATTCATGTATGTCTGCAGAATTAGGTAAAGTGTGTGAATGTCCGCTGACACAGCAAAAAACAAAAACGTCCCAGCTTTGCCGCAAAGGTGAAGCGATAAGGGCAATAGCAACAAATTGGAAGGTCACGCGCAGAATGGCGAACAGGTTGCAATGTGTGCCGCGTTTCTCACGCACAAATAACGCACGAAACGTATTCACAGGTACAGATGAACGCGAATGATCGTGTGAGTAGTTACTTCGCTGTATCTGAAAAGCACGCTGTTTTCGCAAATGGAGACTGTGCAACGACTGCAGTGACCTTCGTTCGCCCGGTAACTACAAGAGAATCGTCACAGTAAAAGCCCAACACCAGCCAAGACGTACGATGCTCCCCACCACGAGATAAGGGCGCGCGAGAGAGCATCCACTCCTCTCCTCTCGGCGGGCTAAAGTACGCGTGGAAGATGAGAGCGCGCGCCACCGCGTTGTGACGATGTGGCGACGCGCGCTCACTGCGTCATCTTGCTGATAATGCTGAAAACACGATAGTTCTTCTCGAGACGGCCGTCAGCAGCGGCAAGTGGTAGATATAAATAGCTTGCCGCTTGAACGATGAAGGAGGTGCTCCCCGGTGGCTCAGTGGCTAACGCCTCGCATTCACGGCTCTAATGTCCCACGTTCAATTCTGTGCATTAAAGCTTTTTTGCTGGTTATTTTTCTTTCTTGTGTTTACATATACATCACTGACCATATACGTAGACATATACGGTGAGTGACGGTGACGCTGGCGTCGACGCCGGCGGCAACAACCAGCAAACCATGTTCATACAATTGCTATCGCAATGAAACAATGTCATCAGCCTACATCTTCACCTGTACATGCTGCTGTAAGGGGATAGTAGATAGTAGTGCATTAAATAGTAAGTGTGATAATGATGACCCTTGCGATAGACCCCTCATTTGCCTATATTTTGAAGAATGCACACGAGACTACGAGCAGTAAAGTTCTCTATCACTTAAAGGGACGCTAAAGGCCACTATTAGGTCGACGTTGATTGTTGAAATTGCGGTCCAGAAACCTAGTGATGTTACTTTTGTGCCAAGGAAGGGCCTATTGTGAAATAAAATTACGTTTCAGTGGTCAGCATTGCGTTAGCGCACTTTGAATTACCTGCATCAAGAAGCTGAACGATTGGACCGGCTCACGTCACTGTTGCCGTGCACAACGCTCAGTTCATTTCGGACTAGCACGGTAGATGGACGTGTTTTTCGAGTGCTCCCGATTGACTGCGCAGATAGGTGGTTTTGCATGTTTTGAACTTGCCTTAATAATTATTAAGGCGGCAGTTAAAATCTCTGTGGCACTTATTACATTGTACGGCTTTATCGGCGGTCAGTTACAAGGTATTTAATAGTTTGTGCGTGTGTTTGTTTCTTTCTGTTTTTCTTTTTTTGCCACCCCGTGGGGGAAGTGCACGTACATTTAACACGCAAATTTTTGTATTAGAGCTTAGTCTTTATCTTTTTCGTAGGACAGGGAGCGTGTTTTGTAATTATTGAGTGAGACAAGTCATAAGGATAATTGATGTCAGAAAGACGTAGTTAAAAAGGCTGTAAAGTGTTCAGGATACGGAGTGGCTTCGAAAATGGACGCAAGTGCAGAAGCAATGGAGAGAAGGCTGACGCGAAGTGTAGGCAATCTGAGGTAGAGGAAAAAATGGAGACAATGATGGTTGCCCAGAGTGAACTGCTGATGAGAGCCACGGAGCTGGAGACTGCGTTGGCGACAGAGCAAGAGAAAACGAGGGCAATGGGAGAAAGTTTGCTGTCCGCCGAGGAAGCACTAGCCAAGGTGAACAATGGAGCGGCCGATGGAGAGAACAGTAGGGCTCCGGCAACCATAACGGCGGAGAAGGAAGAGCAAGCAAGTTTGGAAAAAACAGGTTTAGCCGGTTCAATTGCCGCAAGGCCCAGCTTCAGCGAAGTAGTGGTGGGGCTGGGAGGGGAAAAAGCAGCCGGTCTTACACTTTCAAGTAACCCCCAGGTGCAGGACGCTCCAGCTGAAAAGTCACAGCATGTGATAGTCGCCGGGGACTCGAACTTAAATCGATGCGCAGAAGCAATCAAAGAGAGGGTAAGAGGTGACAAGAGGGTTGCAGTAGAGACGTTCCCAGGACGCAAGCTGCAAGCAGTCATGAGGCGAGCGAGCGCAGAACTCAAAACTACAGCTGATAGATGAAACCTCGTAATAATTTTAGGCTGTGTAAACGATGCCTTAAATGAAGATGCGCTGGACTAGCGACCATACTGGAGAAAGGGGTCGATGACATGTGCGCCACTTCTCCTCAAGTACAGGTAGTGATATGCACGATACCGGAGGTAACCTGCAAAGAGCGGTTGTCAAGACGGCAACCTGCAAAGAGCGGTTGTCAACTCAAACCAAGAGATATGGCGGATGAGTCGAGAGAAAGGCTTTGAGCTGGTGGAAATGAGCAGTCAAGTGGATACGTGGGGTGGTTTTCAACGACACAGAATTCACTTTGATGGGCGGCTAGGTCATGAGGTGGGTTGGCGAATTGCAGGACGCGCAGAAGCTTTTTCGGGGGGGGGGACGCGGGACCTTCTGGGTGCAGGATAGCTAGTAACGAGGAAAACAACCAGGAAGACACTTTTTGACAGGTATATGGACAGATACGATTCCAAAGTGACACCAGTATCTAAGATAGGTAGTCTGGGGTAGAAATAGACGTAGCCATGAGGGCCGAGCCAATTCAGACATAGGGTACATTACCATGCAGCGTGTCAGGAACAGGCTGAAGTGGGAAGAGATAGAAGAACAGCTGAGGGATGAGACAAATGGTATATGGTTTTGTAGAAACATATCTTCGGGACATGGAACAACCTCCTAACAATCCGGATTGCGCGTGGGAATATGTAACAGAACAGAAGGCAGCAGAAAGGGGGGTGGTACTGCGTCATTAAATCATAAAAGTACGGACTGGCAAAGGGTCAATCAGGAGTGCAAGAAACATTTATGGCTAAAAGGGAAAGTGGCACGGCAAGTGACACTCCTTGGTTTGAGGTACTTGTGGACGGGAGCGAAGGCCACAGAGGAAAACCAGGCAATTGTCGAGTGTATATCAAAGGACATTTAGGAATTAGGAGGAGAGTGCGAGATAACTATACTAGGAGATATAAATGCGCACGTAGAAGATATAGATGGGTATACTGACTCAACAGGCAAAATGATGATAGATATCTGTGAAAGGCATGATTTGATAATTTGCAAAAGTACTGAGAAGTGTGAAGGGCAAATAACATGGGAGGTAGGAAGGCTGTAGTCGACGATAGATTACGCACTGATGTCACATAGGATGTATGACAGGCTCTGGGGAATGGACATAGATGAATATGGCTCCAGAAGTCTGTGTAGGGATCTCAAACGTATCAAGCTAAGTTTTGGAAGAGCACTGAAAGTGAGAAGAAGACAAGATCAGCAACTACAGGAAAATTTTTATTCAGAAAGGCAAATAGAAATAGCTACTAAACAATTTGAGAAAGTAATCACTGAGGATAATAAAGCAGTGTCCACGTACACGTACATAGTTAGACTGTTGAGTGAGAGCTTGCTAAGGCACATGCCAAATCAACCCGGAAAATAAGAAACAAACCCAAGAGTTGGTGGAATGAGGAAGTTACGAGAGCCATAGCAAAACGTCAGGAAGCCTCTAGGGAACACAGACATGCTAAGCAGCGGGGTGAACCGACAGATGATGTTGAAGAAAATGGGAAATCTTTCTAAGCTGCAAAAGGGATGCATCCCTTCTGATCAATGAAAATATTAAAAGAAAGGGAGCTCAGTGGCTAACAGAAGTACATAAATAGGATAGAAAGGCAGCTGCGAAATTTGGGAACCATCTAAACTCCCTAAGAAATGAGACGAGCCTAGAGCAGAGGTTTATAACTACAGCTCGAAGTGCTATGCTAGAAAGGGACAAATCTATTGAATGTATAAGAACAAGGGTGACAAGAAAATTTCAACAAAAAAGTGCCTTATGCACCACAATAGACATGAATGAATCAAGTGGCACAACCGCTCCAGTTTCACAACGAGAGGGGAAAGGGCTGAGAAGAGGGTTCCTAGTAGTACATCAACAGGCCCAGATGGCATTCCAATTTTGCTGATAAAGGCACGCTCTGAGAGAAGCAGTGAGCAACATAATAGTCGATGGCGAAGTCCCCTATGGATGGAAACTTAGCAGGATGAGCATGATCTATAAAGGAAAGGGGGACAAAGCAGACATAAACAACTACCGTCCTATAACAGTGACATCAGTGGTCTACAGGTTGGCGATGCGGATTATAAAGGAAAGACTGCAGGCATAGATAGAGGATGAGGGATGCTGGGGTAACTGCAGAATGGGTTTCGGAAGCACAGGAGGTTGGAAGACAATCTGTTTTGACGCAGTGCATCGAAATAGCAAAAAAGGAACACAGGCCCCTGTGGCTAGCATTTTTTGATATTAAGGGAGCGTACGATAGCGTGGTTCGAGAGGACTTGTGGGGAATACTGGACACACTCGGTGTGGAAGATGGAGTCACTAATCTTTTAAAGGATATCTATAAAGGTAACGAGTCAGTTATGAAGTGGGAAAAACAGGTATCCAAGCCTGCATAGGTAAAACGGGCGCTTAGGCAGGGGAGTTTTCTGTCACCCATGTTATTCTTGATGTACCTACAAGCATTAGAGGACAAAGTAGAGGGAAGTGGACTGGGCCTCAACCTCTCTTTCGTCAAACAAGGTAAACTCATTGAACAGGCACTACCAGCGTTGATGTACGCAGATGATATAGTGCTAATGGCCGACAACAAGGAAGATTTGCAGAGATTGATGGACATCTGTGGTAATGAGGGAGATAGGTTAGATTTCAGATTCAGTAAGGAAAAATCAGCAGTCATGATTTTTAATGATAATGAAGGTAGTTAGCTTAGAACACAGGAGGTCACGCTAGAGATAACAGATAAATACAAATATCTGGGCGTATAGATAAGCAATGGGACCGAGTACCTAAGGGAATACGAAATATATGTGACGACTAACGGTAACAAGAATGCAGCAGTGATGAAAAACAGGGCACTGTGGAATTACAATAGGTATGATGTTGTGAGAGGAATATGGAAAGGGGTCATGGTTTCTGGTCTGACGTTAGTAAATGCGGTCTTGTGCATGAGATCAAAAGTTCAAGCAAAATTAGAAAAATAAGCAACATGGAATAGGTAGGCTTGCCTTAGGATCTCACGGGAATAAACCAAATCAGGGAGTACAAGGTGATATGGGATGGACATCATTTGAGGGCAGGGAAGCTAGCAGCAAGATAAAATTTGAGAAGCGATTGAGAGAAACCGGGGAGGAGCGTTGGGCTAAGAAGGTATTCATGTACTTTTACATGAAGAATGTCGATACAAAATAAAGGAAGCGAACCAGAAAAAGTGACAAGTAAATACTTAGGAAAGAGCAGGGGGCCAAACCAAAAAGAATTATCGGTTAAGAAGAAGGTGAAGGAAGCTGAGACCGATATGTGTAAAATTCGCATGATTAAAAAGTCTTCACTAGAGATCTATCGAAATTTCAAGTAGGAAATTGTCAAGGATAGGATCTACGTGAATACTCGTAGTAGTTCTCTACTGTTTGAGGCCAGGACGGGAGTATTGCGAACCAAGACATATCGGGCCAAATACGAAGGGGTAGACACGGTATACAGTGCGTGTGGAGAGGAAGAGGAAACTGCCAAACAATTGATAATGTTCTGTAAAGGGCTTCACGAAATAGTTCAGGAGGATGGCGCAGAGTTTTTCAAAGTACAGGGGTTTAGGGGCAGGGAGGGCAAAATAGACTGATATTGGGTAAAATTAACTAGAAGGAGGTTATATGATTGGTGACTAAATTCAAGGCACGAGTGAAAATTAAGTCCTTCATTGCAAAGTACGAGTGCTCCACTTCACCATTTAAAGAAAAAATAAATCTATTTCTCGGTTCACAAAGTATTACGGCTTACTGGCGTTAGCCACTGCCCGATATAAAGGGTACAGCCATATCAATCCATCCAATCCATCCTTCCAGCCACGTTGCCCGGCTTTACTGCAATTGTAGCAGCAGACCATATCAAGCGGGAGCCACGGCAGCAACGAAGGTCATTCATCAATTTTCTGCCATTGGCTCCGAAATTGGAGACGTTTTTTGATTCAACTGCACCCCGCTAGATGGCAGCAAATGTCCAGCGTAATTACGTGGAAGTTGAATTTTTGAACCACACGTGCCATTCCTAGTAGACACGTCCGGCTGTTCTTTTTTTCATGAATCAAATATAAACGAACAAGCAGCATTTTATTGCGTCTCTTCATGCAAGGAATGTTCTTTCTTTAGTGCAGTTATATTGAATTACTAGTGAATTCTTGTATGTGGTTCGTCTTATGTCATCGGGATTTTTTCGAGAATGTCCTAAAGCAGCGCATGTACTCTTGTGCATTTACCTTAATTTATCGGTAAGTAGGGCACTCTTCTTGATAATATTGTCGTTTTAGTTGTTTTCATACATTGAGCTTTCAATCTGACGTAAATTGTTTTTTGAGTGTCCCTTCAAGAAAGCATAGACTGAAGCCACAAAGTATTAAGGCAGTCCTAAGCTATGAAACGAATCTAGTAGTTTCACACCACTGTCATTAACTTTCGTTATAACTAAAGTTACCAAAGCGGAATATTGTTTTTTATAATGAGCAAGATGAATTCTACCTTCGAGATACACGTGCGCACACCAAATGGAGCAACCACGTCTCACTAAAATTCAAATGTGGCTCTGCAGTGTCATTTTCCCGACATACAGCGATCTACACCCAGGTGAAAATGTTGACTGGGAATCCAAATGGTTTCAACTGGCATTAACTAGATCAACTGGTCCCAGTTGGAGGCCCACTGGTTTAAATGGGGAATCAACTGGGAACAGTTGGTCCTAGAAGTGTGGCAGTTTGGGCTAGTTGGTATGACATGGCGATAGTTATAGCGCGAGAACTTAGCGATGACAAGGAGGGTCCTTCTTGTCTCTTTATCGTCATTCTGTTCTCGCGCTAAAACGATGGTCAAGTTGGTCCCAGTTGCATCTCAACTGGGACCAACCAAGTTCCAGTTACATCTCAACTGGCTGCCAACGGTGACCATCCACAGTTGAACTGGAAGCTGTTGCTTCGAACTGGAAGTGCGACATGTTCTGGCTGTACGCTTCTTCACAGTGAAAGATGAAAAAAGTTGAACTTGTTTGTGTGTGAGGTAGAGTTGTTGCACATCAAGAAGTGGACTGTATTCAAGTTTTTATTTGTCCATACACACAGAAGTGTACTGGTCCACCAGCCTAGTGAGACGTGTAGGACGATAATAAAATGTGCGTCTCGTGATTCACAAATCTATTATCTTATTTTTTCTTCATTCTGTGTGCGTTGTTTTAACCTCACTGATTCGAATAAAATAATATTATCGCGGAATATTGAGTTGCACAGGTGCTCACAGACATTGCATTCAAACGTACGCTTGTTTTAGCTTTAGTATATTCAACTGCATTAACCTGTTTCCAATATTTTTTGACGTCCATCGGGGTGACAATATGCAGGCGAAGTGGTCTCGATTGACGTCAGGCTGTAATACTGCTGTAATTTTGCATGCAGCATGCCTGCTTGAAAACCTTGTCCGCTGCCCAAGAACATTACTTCCAAACAATGAAAAGTAACACACTACTGAGCCTGTAGCCAGTACGGCCAAGACTGCCCAGAACCTATAATGCTGCAAAGTTCCAACGCAAATAAGCATCGCACACCGCCACAAACAGCTTTACCACAAACGTCTACTACTCTCCTTCCTCTGTCACATTGTACCTGAATGGCCAGCAGCCGTTACTGTAGTTGCGTATCTATATATTCTGACGTTCAAACACTGAATAGATTAGTGAACTATAATCGAACGCATAAAACAGACTGACATGATTTATTATGTGGACATTCCGCTCTTCTCAATTAAATAAACGCACAAACAGAAAGCTTTTTTAACACAGTGACGAGCAGTTTCATAAAGCATATTTGGCTAGAGCTAGATGCCAGGCCACAGATAAGCAAGGAAGCGTGGCGCAGCTGTGATGTTCTTGATGAGAAACGTGAAGTCATGGTACGCATAGTTTAGGTATTTTGATTCGTGCTCGACAGTTTCATCTCTAAAAGACTTTACGACTTCGCGCAATCGTCGGACAAGTGTTTTTGGATGTGTCAAGACAGATATGTGAATCCATCGTGTTCTGAATGCCGTGCAGGCTGCCTTGTCTGCTATGCAGCCGTCTGAAGGTAAATAATCCCTTATGCTTCGAGTAAATGAAGATGTACACATATGAAACGTTGCCTTGTAAACAATGCTTTAGACATTTCAGATTCCCTGTAATTTGCTTTAGAGCGTCGTAAAAGCTGAGTGTAGATCGCGCAATACTTGTGTTCAACAGTATGCTAAATAACAACGAAATATACTCCTGCCATCTTTTTGCTCTATGCAATGTACTAGAAAAAGGCACATAATAACTCGGTAATCAGATACTCCCAAACCTGTTGTCTGTGTATAAGCTTCAGCTTTACTGTCCAAAGCTTTGTTTTGCTGTGGTGATAAGCTCGACGTTTTATAAATCGCAATAAACCAATAGGTGATCTCTACAGATAGGGTCAAACTATTGTAGTGTTAGATTCATGAAAAGTCTCGAGGGAATCAGAATTTAGAATTGTACGTGTACGTGACATTAGTAAATAGCGTTATTATTTGCAGTGCAAGGTTGTGAGTTCTACTGTGTTTATCTGTAGCTTTTACTGATACGTATAATAATTGTGTTCCTATTTTTTCACAAGCGTTGTTGACAAGGATAGAGGGATTTGTAGATAACTGTGATCGCATGTATAAAGGCACAATGGAGCAGAAGAAAACTTAGAAGAGCTTTATAAAAATATCTCAGATTGGTGTAGTCATTATTTGAGTGATGTATGACGAGGTGTGAATTAGGAGCCGTAGTTTCTGTTAACAAGAGCTGCCTGTAATGGCGATATAGTGTTGTGGTTTGGTTGAGAACAACATCGGCTTTACTTTGGTGCACACTGTACGATTTAGTTATACGTTCATTAAATTTATTTCTGGTAGTATTGCAAGAGCAAACTAGTAAATATAGTGCGGCTAATAGTGTAAATATTTCTTTCAGATGGTTTCGTACGCACAAGATCTGCAAAATTTTGGGCGTCTGCCACATTTTCAAAGAAGAAATCAAAATATTTCACAGCCTCTGCCCGCTCTATCTGCAAAGTTTCCAATAAATGGAGTCTAGTTTCAAAGCAGAGGTTCTTCGTTTATATGCACCACAGAGTCCACTGACAATTGCAAAGGATTAGAACCAGTTCAAGTGGATTATGGTCAAATTCCAAGTGGGGAACAGTTGCCAAAGGGCCCCAGTTGAAACCAACTGGGAACTGGTTCCCCCTGAGATTCGGACCATGAACCACATGAACTGGTTCCATTTTTTTCTCAGTAAGAATAGTTTCTGCTGGGCGTGACTTATATAAATATTTCGACGAGTTTTATTAGAGTCGATGAAAGTGCTATGACCCTGATCAAGCAAGTAAGCTTCTAGCTTATTCAGGGTCATAAAGATGCGCATGCTCGAACAAAAAATAAGAGAAACTTGCACTTCTTTTTTCTAATATGTCGCTTGTTTCCTTTTCGATGCGATCTTTCAGGATATGTTTTGGCTGACAATGGATACGATGTGTGGCTAGGAAACGTCCGCGGGACCACCTACGGGAAAAAGCACAAGAAGTGGGACGTCAAATCCAAAAAGTTTTGGAATTTTTCGTAAGCACCACCATTTCTTTGCTTGAGTGGCGTTGTATAAATCAAGCTGCCGATAGATGGAATAGAAAAGAAAATTGATTAGAAGGCAGAGAGGTCGGCCTTAACTACAACGCTCTAGCGTGCTACTCTACACAGGGGTAAGGTAAGAGGAAAACAAAAAGAGATAATGATGGGGACATGGAGAGGTGGTACATATGTGGGGCCAAATACTCTCAAAAACTGATACAAGGACTGTTTTAGATTTATTCAATGTCAGTAGACTAGATACTAAGCTGTAGGGTAGTAAATGGGTGAAATAAGTTTATTTGTACTCCTGAAAAACGCGACAATAGGTCGCAGTGGGGTTCTCCCACGTTGAGATGGGCAGGCTGAGCCTGACCACCACATCGTGGGCTCTGCTCTCTCAGAAAGCTGATCCTGCTTGTTGGGTCTTGTGATGGTGGAGCACTACTTGGCCGGGTCCGCTTGATCACTGCCCAGTATTGTGAGGCATTGTCAGAGCGGATTCTCCAAGCTAGCTACTTACCCACAACGGAGGCAAGAGCTGGTTGTGTAAGTATGGAGGTAAGAGGAGAGGGGTAGACTCTCTTTCGTAAGTACAAGCTGTTTATGTAGTGAGCATATTGCCAACCAATATTAAAGTGATAGCTTGAAATAGTGATATCTTGAAACCGATAATTGTGTTGTGCGGGGGCAGACATTAAGATGAATCAAAATGACTATGCCAATATCTTTGAGGCCCAAATAACTATGCCAATACCTTTACGGGCACAATGGAATCAGTATTCTTAAGGAGCACCCCATGCCACCCCATTTTTATTCAAGGTTGGTCGATGACGTCTTTGGTGCCAAAGAAAAGGGAAGCTTATATATTTTATTAGGTACTTTGAAGAACACCCACGAGAATATTTCATTATGTCATTCATATTCAGCGTCTACCGAAGGCTTCCTTGCCGTGTCCGTAAAAAAAAGCATCGGAACTTAAGCTTGTGACCTCCGTTTACAAGAAACCGACTGAGTGACACCAATACCTCCACTATGGCAGCAACCACGTTAAGTACTGTAAACTTGTCATACCATACAGCCAGTCTTCTTGGTTTAGGCTTATATATTCTGACCAGGCCAATTTAATTTCTAACTGTTAACAACTAAGCAAGGACCAAACACGGCAACAGCACCGGTAATCTGTCATCAACGCCGCTATTATAAAAAATCTGAAAAGCAGGATCGCCGCCATTTGATAAAAAAACACGAATTGGATCCTGCAAATACTATTTTCAATCTTATTCTAACGTATTCAGCATTTCACCTAAAATAAATCGCACCCTTGAAATGTGCCACAACATTTTGTTTGAGAGCGGCAAGAATTGATGTGTCTTCCCGGAATCTCCACACGTTGTCTACAGACGAGCGAGGAACATAAGAGATATTGTAACGTCCTCGAAGTTAACACTACTGAATTGGGTGTGACTTTTTGCATGCACGGTACAACAGCTGGCCTCTATCAGTCCGCCAGGGACCTAGCGGCATCTTTTGAGTCACCATGTTTCATCTTCTTGAGGAGATGAAGCATGGATCATTCTAAGACAATTAATAAGGACATTGCAACGCTCTGTTTAAAATCAACGCTCCAGAAGTCATGCATTTACGATATACAAAATAGTTATGAGCCATGGGTCGTGTGCACTCGACGTATGTAGTAGTGGTAGTAGGTAGCCACCTCTCGTTTATTTCTTGGAATGTCCGCTGGATGGTGGTACTTGTATATGAGGAAAAGATGTGAAATGGTGGTATTTGGAGGACTCAATAGATGGGCGGACGGACGGACCGACGGACGAACAGACAGATGGGCGGACGTATGGACGGATGATTCACAGTGTACCGATAAAACCCTCCGAAGCAACGCCCCACTCATCATCGTTGCCTCCGTGGATAGGGATGGATGAATGAAAGAACGTTATTACGGTCCAATAGCTGGTGCTAGTTTCCTTGTTTGAATCGGGCTGGTTTTACGTTGGAACCGAAAAACCAAGCCTTTCTGCCGCATGGTAGACCCGTTGGACTGCCTATATTTGTCCCTCTAATGTAGGACTGCGCAAAGCTGCGTCCCATCGTTCTCCAGAATTTCCCTTGTTGATGCGTAACGCTTAGCAATGCCATATCATATGAGCACGATCTATAGTGTTGTGGCATTTGTCGCATGTTGTAGGAACACAGAACTCCGGATAAATACTGTTAATAACAGTGAGTTCGGGTAGGTTCTTCTTTGTAATTGCCTGTATATAATAGACTGAACTCTGTTTAGTTTGCTGCCAAATGACTAGTCAAATATGTTATTCATACAGTCATGGTATGCCATACCCGGTTTGATATCGATACCACTACCGAAACGGTCAGGAGAGCTAAATGTCGTAGGCGAATAGATACACAGATACGCTCAAAGTCAACGAAGTTCGCTAAAAAGTGCTTCGCATTTAAAAATGCTATCGCCCATCTGTTTAAAGACACTGATCCCCGTATTCAGAAAGCTCCTTGACTTGAACTAGACTTGACGCCGCCTTTATTGCAGTGCGTTTGAAAGACGTTTGTGAGTATGACCGCGTTAGAACCGCTTCACGATCGCGCGTTTGAAGTGCGTCGTGCTTCGAAGGCAGTGGCAATCATCTTCAAGTCAAGAAATGTTTCTGAATACGGGGTGAGTATGGAATGCACAGGTGAAGAGTTGTCAAATTTCCTGAAGAGGCAAAGCGCCGGACTTGCTTTTCCACATTTCTCTCTGCACACACACATACAACGAGAGAAAGAGAAACATAAACTTATCGAGAGTGTTAAGACAACCAAATGTCTGTTAAATAAAAAAAAACATTTTCTTGTCTTCCCCAAGATCTGTGCAAAAGCCACATTTTTTGTCATCCTGTGACTTCGTTCTAGATTCCACCAGGGCGCCAAACTGCCTCATTGTTCATATTTCAAAGGTCTGAAAGGAAAAGAAGCGGACATAAGCAGTACCCTGTAGAAGTAGCTGCAACACAGGATGATCAAGTGTCCGTTCGCAATGATTGAGAGCCTATGTCGAGCTCTGAAAAAAGAAAATGCCATTCTCTCCTCGAAGGGAATCGCGAGGAAATGCGAATGCGTTTCTTGCGCTGAGAGAGGGTACCGTTGCCGTCAGACGTTCGCCTTCAGCGACTTCTGCCATCGCCTTGAGAGGCGCCCAGCGAGCGAACGTTTGAGATAGAGGCACCGTAAAGTTTTCTAAAACTATTTAGAGGGTACTCAGGCGCTGCGATCATTCTGAGACCATGGATGTGATGGCAGTACACGGATTTTCCTAGTCTTCGTAGCTGTAGGTGGCGAATCGCTCTCGCGGCTTCGTTTATTGCTGGTTTTGGTTTTGTTTCCAAAAAACGAACCATTTTGGACATCATGAAAGAATTTGAAATGGTAAGCCTGAAAGAATAAGGTAATAAAGCGCAACTGTTGAGCAATTGCTGATTTTTGCTTCGTGACAAAGCATCTCCAAGCCACACAAACACAACGGAGCCAGAAGTACGGAGATTGGACAGATACGTGTGCCACTCATCATTACCATGTTCATTGAAGCGCCATGCGTTGCAGCTCCCATGGACACTAGCACCAGAGTTACCTCTAGTGTACATGTAGGAAACTCTATGTGAGGCGTGAGCAGACGGGAGAGTGGTGCGCAGGGAGGAGAGAGAGCGTATGATGAGCTAAAGAGTGGCGAAACACTGCACCTATCCTCTCCTGCACTCTCTCGCACTACATGCTCCGGTTGCTAGGGGTGAGAATAAGCACGCGTGCCCTCAGCTGTTTCCATGAGAGAGGCAGTGAAAGTGGAGAGATAACACGCGGCGGTGCGCGGAAACCGCCACAGACAACGCCGGATGCCCTACATAAGCGGGAGACACATGGTGCGATTGGGCATCCAATGTGGCGCATGACGCCACACGCCACGTATGATGGTTCACGACACATGGGGTGAACAGCCATCAGCGCTCAGGCTCGGCCCACAAACGACCCCCTCAGATTGTCCGCTCAGAAGACATCGTATCGTCTTTATTAAGCGCAAAATAAAGAAGCTCGCACAGCCATGTCATGCTGTCTAATAACATCATCAAAAAGCTACGCCTTCGCAAGCGACATTCATCAACACAGCCCACATTCATTATCGACTCCAAGCGTGGGCCAAGCAAGGTCGACGTTCTCGGTAGTGTCGCTCTCTTTCCAACGTGAGCTCATTGTCGAGTGCTTTTAGATGCGGAAGCATCTTATACTCGCGCCTTGTAGTGCGCCGTCCGCGCCGTCCGCACCGCTTCTCGAACATTCGACAGCTGACGCACGCGCATGCGCCGTCGCGCCGTCGCCTACCATCTGTGCCGCGCACGCTTCTCCTTCGAGAACATTCGACAGCTGACAGCGCATGCGCCGTCGCGCCGTCGCCATCTGTGCCGCGCGCGCGCTTCTCCTTCGAGAACATTCAACAGCTGACAGTGCATGCGCCGTCGCGCTGTATATATACTCAAGGTCGGCGCTCGCTCGCTCAGTTGCCGCTCGTCGGTTGGTTTGTACGGCGCGTCGACGTCCAAGGTCGCGGTGAAATGAATTCCAACGAATCCACAAACACAATGATCGACGTCCCTTCGACCAGCGCCGTCCTTTCGCATACGTGTGTACGTGTTCACTCATTTAACACCCCCTCCTACAACCACGTTAACCAATTTAGCCATCGACCCAAGTAAGTCGCAATTTAACACCCCATTTCACAACCACGTTAACCAATTTAGCCATCGACCCAAGTAAGTCGCACTTTAACACCCCGTTAACCAATTATATGCTCCGCATCCTCCTCAGTGTTCCCCCGAGGGAAGCTGCGGGCAATTTTTTTTACCAACACGATAAAAACTCGTACACCTATATGACTTTTCACCTGTGCGAGTGGTTTAATCGACGGCCTAGATGTAAAAAGCAAAGGTGGCAACGAAGCAGACCGGTTCACCAAGACCTCTGGTACCACTGTTTTGTTTACCTGCGAAATGGGCTTCCATCATGGCTCGACATCTCGTCGTTGGTTCGGAAACCGGCGCTGCCTTGCAGAAATAGCACACTTCAAGCATCACTTTATACAATCATGAGGTTTTCACGTCAGAAACAGTCTATCCAGTGTTTTTGATGCCACTGGCAATTGTGTTATCTAAAGGGCGATCAGAGCGGCGAGGCAGAAACTTCCGACGACGCCCACCTGTGGCACCCCTTGCCACGCTCCCGCGCTGCCATTGGCTGTGGCTGCCAAACCGGCGCGGCTGCCGCGCGGCTACATTTAGCAAGTTAAATGTACGTGCGGCGTCCGAATCGTCGCCGCATGTTGTTGGACGCCTGTCGGATGCGGCTGTTGCCATGAACAGCCGTGCGGCAAATTGCATCCGAATTCGCACCATGTGTCTCTCGCTATAACCGGACTAAAAAATGCATTCGCATTTAAAATATCTCGGGGCGGCACAACAGGGAAGAGTGGGTGGGTGCTCAGCCTTTCATAATTCAGACTAGAGGAAGCCCGAGCCTCTCAGCCCACCCATCCTCTCCGCCTATGATAGGCATAACTCGGTCAAGACTTTAGCCAAAAACAGCAAACAAAAATTGGCATGTCACCATTCATAACTTTTGGTTGCCATTTGTCTCTCAAATTAGCCGATAGGGTGAACAGTTGCCACCAGTTGCAACCCTGGGCGCTGCGTATGACGATTGCACTTGCACTGTAGGTGATGGTGCCCAAGATGATGGTCCGGATGCGCACGTAGTAGATCAACACCGCGTATGATGATTCACCGTCTGGAACCAGATGCTGTCCTTGATCAGCATGCAGCTCGGTCTCTCTGCCAGCTAGAACATAACAGTCCTCTTACCGCGACAAGCACTCTGCCGCAAATGCCCACTAGTTAAAAAATAAATACTAAAATTAAACCGCTCACAACAGTTCGTCAGTTTCGGATTGATATTTCACATTCGGATCACCCCGACAGGATGTGGATACAAGTAGCAGTCGCTACCACTGCTGCGGTACAACCGTACGTCACGGAATACAAGGCTGAATACGAACAATACGTACACCAGGTTGAACTCCACAAATCAGCGTCGTCAGCAAGCTTGCTGCAGTTCGTTGCAAACAAAAGAAATGTCCCTGAGGCGTATCTTATCAGCCCAGATATATGGGAAATAAATATGAAATTGTCCGACAATGATAACTAATTGAGACAGATAACCAGTGACAAGCTGATTCCAAGTGACGCTAACCAGCCCATTGCGGTGCTTATGGAGAAAATGTTATAGACAAGATGTTATGGACAAGCTGAGCAACATGAACGATTGCTTGCTACGTTAAGGGAGACTATAAGAGCTAACACTCGTCCCAAGTAAAACTTCGTCTAGGCGGACGTGTTCGATGGGATGGCCTCGTCTTCCACTGCTTGGCTGACGTTCATCGAATACGTTTGCGAGAAGAATAGCTGGATGACTCTACAATATGAAGCACAGAATATGGAATTTTTCTTCACTCACAATGTCAAGAAGGGGTATGAGCTCCGAATAATAGACCATCGCGACGATTCCTGGGATTGTTGGAACAATAGTTTCACCTAGGCTTTGTGAAAAAGGTGTCACAATTACCAACACCTCAGCCTTTGACCAAAAATCTGTCAACCAGTGGGACAGAGTTATATTTTTCAAACAATCTGCAGGCTTACTATTGGATCAAGAAGTACCGCTTCATAATATGGGCCTCGAAACGCTGACCTCTCGGAGACAAAAAAAAAACGAATAGGTGTGGGTGCGCAGCCCCACCCATGTAATGAAACGAGGCCGTCTACTGATTCGGCCAAATATTGCCGCATAGTTTTGCGTAGTTTTGTGTGAAAGAGGACGAAGAAGTTTAGACCGAACGACTTTTTGACCTAGCTCAACGAGCAGTGCAATGCAAGGTTGCCTTGAGCGTGACAACATTGCTGGAGCTGCCGGGTACGATGACTCACGACGCACCCTATGTACAAGAGCTCGCCCAGGAGCCGAAACACAAGCCCTGTACCCTTTGACACGCCACTTCACCGAGCAAGCTGCCGCCAAATGAGGCCTACTTCCAGAGACATTGGAACAGCTTATTCACGGAGTGACTATGACTTCAACTCAAGGCGCCATGAAAACTCCTACGTTGTCTACGTCGATCTGTTGCACTGTACTGCACCCAGTGATGCGTATTCGCTTTCACAGAGAGCTGTTTCAGAATGTCGACGGCAGGATGAGTAAGTAAACGTGTCGTAGCGATCAAATACTGGAACGAAGCCGCCTAACTCGACAACGTCTACGTGTGCCTAAAAGACGGCTCCAAAACGTGGTTCCTGAACAGAGGTGATATAATGACATCCTGGCTCGAGTTTCAGCATCGCTTATTGGAGACCTGCAGGAGTCCCGACCGCCGAGAACGGGCTTAACGGGCATATCACTCATGTATCCAGATGCCTAATGAGACCATCACCATGTACGCGGAGGACATGACGCGGATATTCAGGTGAGCGGATCCGGTAATGCCAGAAGAAAAAAAAGCCGCACTATCTGATGCGAGTCGTAAAGAAGCATATTTATGCTGGTCTAGTACAGAGTTCTCCGAAGAGTGTAGCGGGGTTTCTGACCGAAGTCACTACAATGGAGATGGTACTTCATCAACAGTCTGCTCTATTCGACCGGCAAGTGAATGCTGCATTATCTCCTCAATTTCCCGCTACCTTCACGACCAACGGCACTGAATGAATTCTTGAACTGTTTGCTCAATCGTCAGCGAGAAAATAGCGAATCTACATGGGGTGGGACAGACGGAGGTAAGCAGCATCACTAGTTTTATCTGGGATGAGGTCCAGCAGGTGCTGCACAACCGTCGCTTCCAACCGATGGCAACCAATCTAG
This sequence comes from Rhipicephalus annulatus, assembly GCA_013436015.1. Classification (NCBI taxonomy): domain Eukaryota; kingdom Metazoa; phylum Arthropoda; class Arachnida; order Ixodida; family Ixodidae; genus Rhipicephalus; species Rhipicephalus annulatus. The sequence continues at coordinate 183,504 of WOVY01012388.1, forward strand.
AATCAAGTCCTGTGTCCACTGATGTCCGGAACCATACATATGCGTCGCCACGGTCGTCTAGTGGCTAAGGTACTCGGATGCTGACCCGCAGGTCGCGGGATCGAACCCTGGCGGCAGTGGCTGCATTATCGGTGGAGGCGAAAATGCGGCAAGCCCGTGTGCTCATTTTTCGGTGCACGTTGAAAAACCCAAGGTGGTCAAAATTTCCGGAGCTCTTCACTGCGGCGCCTCTCATAATCATATGGTCATTCGGGACGTTAAATTTCACATATCAATCTATCAAATCGCATATATGTCGAAGCCTTGCGTCATTTCATGCTGATCTCTGGCCCTGCAGTCCCAATTCAGATGATGTCCTCAGTTTAATTTAATCAGCAAACGATGGTTTGGACATCGACGGTCGCCGTGCTCTTACGCTGTAGCTGGCGTACGTCGAAGACCCCTCTGCTACCATTGCGGTGAAGCTGGTCACATCTACCGGGAATGCCCGTACCGGCAACTTGGACTGCGTGGTTTTTCTATTGATACGCCTCGTCCCCCAAAAAGTCAGAGGCCAAACCCAACTGAGGACAACCTCGCGCAGCAACGTCTACCTTTCCCACGGCGTCAATCGCGGCCACCAACTTCACGGCGACCCGCAGTCATTAACTCACGTTGCGGTATGATGACACGGGGACGCTCCCTAAGTCATCGGCGGGAAAAAATGAAGGCAACGACCTTTGAAGGGCGGAATACCTCCCATCGACACTTGAACGAAACACTCCAGACGTTTAATTGACAACTGAGTGCAGTGTGAGAGAAACGCCGGATTCTACTATTGAACACAGTGACCGAGTTTCGCTCGATATTCCCGTGCTGATTGGCGGTCTTCAGGTCAGCGCTCTGGTGGACACGGGTGCACATTTTCTAATATTAGCGGAAAATTGTGAACCAGTCTTAAGAAAGTGATGACATATTGGAATGTGACACATATTCGCACGGCGGTCACGCTGTTACTCCATTGGGTCGCTGTACCGTAAGACAGAAAATACGCTAGTCAACATTTGTGATCGTATGCTTCGTACTACGCGACTGTTTTTATCAGCTCATCCTCGGCATGGAAATCTCCGCGAGTGAATGGTGACTTTCTCGACGCCACGTGCAACACATTGAGGCGCCGATAGCCGTCGTAGGCCTGATCTACATGTTGCTGACGAAAGCATGACGCTGCCTCCCCGAGCGACTGCTGTCGTAGAGGTCACTTGTGAATACCTCAAAAAAGGTGACGTGGTCACCGAGAGCAACGCATTTTTTGCTGCCTAAATGTGTGTACGCATTGCGAAGCATTGGCATGTTCATGAAGGACGGTCGCAGGTATTTGTCACAAATTGCAACTTCGAGCACCGACCTCTTTTCCGCGGCACCACCGTGGCTTTTGGAGACCCTCTAGCGGATATCACGGAGTGCTTCGGACCCGAGGAAATGTTTAACGGAGACATGTTGGTTGACCACATTGACGTAAATTCGAAGCTTTCGGATGAGAGGAAAGCCGCCCTTCACACCATTTTGAAGAAATTTTAATCTTCCTTCGCCACGTCACCTAGAGTTGGTCAAACACCCCTCACGAAGCACCAAATCATTACCGAAAATGATGTTCGCCCAATCCAACAGCAACCTGACCATGTTTTGGCTAAAGAACGCGAGGCTGTAAGACGCAGGTAAAGAATATGCTCGACGACAGGGTAATTCAGCCGTCCAGCATTCCGTGGTTCTCGCCAGCCGTTCGAGTGAATATGAAAGACGGAACGCTACGATTCTGTATTGATTACAGGCAGCTCAATGGCGTCACCAAGAAAGACGTTTACCTGTTTCCACGGGTTGATGGCTCTCTAGACAGGCTGAGACGCGCGAAGTATTTTTCATCGATCGATTTGAAGAGCAGCAACAGGCAGAAAGAGATCAATGAGCGAGGTCTAGAAGACAACGTCTGTAACTCCTGATGGGCTTTATGAATTTCGAGTTCATTCCTTCGGCCTCCGTTCGACTGCAGCTGCATATCACCGGATGATGGATACAGTTCTCGCTGACTTGAAAAGACGAAACTGCCTTGTATACCTAGACAATGTGATCATATTCTCTGAGAGTTTTGAAGAACATCTGAAGCACCTAAGAATGGTTATGGAAGCTATTCGTTCTGCCAAGCTCACGCTAAAACCCAGAAGTGCCATTTCGGCTACGATAAGCTGAAATTGCTAGGACATGTCGTGAGTGCAGATGGAGTTCGGCCTCATCCAGAAAAGCTGCAGCAGTCACCGCCTTTCCTCTTCCGTATGACAAAAAGTAGCGAAGCATTCTCTCGGCTTTTGTGCTTATTATCGCCAATTCATTACCAACTCCTCGACGATAGCTGAACCGCTCACGCGACTCACCCGAGATTATGTATCGCTTGCCTGGACTACAGAGCAACAAGAAGCTTTTGCAGAGTTACGGCAGCGAATTCAAGCAGCAACTGTTCTTGGGCATTTTGATGACGTGGCTGATACCGAAGTCCGCACAGATGCACAAAACATCTGACTTGGCGCTGTCCTTGTACAGTGGCACTGGGGCATTGAACATGTCATAGCTTACGCCAGTCGTACTCTCTCTTGAGTCGAAGCCAACTACTCTACTGCAGAGAAAGAATGCTTCGCAGTCGTGTGGGCAACGGCAATGTTTAGACCGTACCTCTATGGCCGTTCCTTCAAGGTGGTGACTGATTACCATTCACTGTGGTGACTGATTACCATTCACCGCGATCTGTCTGGCCGTCTCGCTCAGTTGAATTTGCACTTGCAGGAGTTTGACATTACAATTGTCTATAGGCCTGGGCACAAGCTCGAAGATGCAAACGCACTTTTTGAGCACCTGTAGGACATCTTGATATGGACTCGGAGTATGCTGATAGCTTTCTCGGAGGCCTTAGTGATTCTGACTTTGTGTCTAGACAGCGAACAGATAAGGAATTGCGCACTGTTATTGATTCCTCAGAAGGCCGAAATTCTCACGTTCCTCGGCGCATTTCTCGCGCACTGTCATCCTTTTGCCTATGGAGGTGCATCCATAACTATAAAAAAGCTCGAGGGGGCAACAAAGCCTTCCTCCTTGTTGTACCAGCCGACGTGCGGGATGGCATCCTCCTCGCGTGCCATGAAGAGCTTACGACAGGACACTTGGGCGACTCACAGACTCTCGACAGAGTGCACCAGCAGTACTATTAGCCAAAAATTTCTACCAGTGTTCACCACTACATGCAAGACTGCTGCAAGTGCCAGCGTCACCAGATGCCACCTGCGAAACCTGCGGGCCTTTTCCACCCTATTGCACTACCACGGACACCATTCGGTCTCGTGAGGAAGGAACTTCTTGCCTTTCCCTTTGTAGGCCTCTGAAAACAAATGAATTATAGTGGCAGCCGGTTAATTGACCCGTTGATGATGATAATATGTGGCGCTTTGTGGCGCAAGGGCCAATTGGTGGCCAAAGAGCGCCATTTCGATGAGTAGAGATGCGGACAATGATATGTTGCGTGGCTGTATAGGGGCCTTAAAATTCCTCGCGATAATGCGGGTAAAAACATAAGTATTAGGATCAGGACAGTGGCGTGATATGCATAGTAAAAAGGGTGACAAAGGTTTTGAAAATAAAAGCATGTTAAAATATTTGGCACTAGCACAAGTGCCTCATCAGCGCCCTTGCGTCCAAGGGCTGCGAGGCAAGTGCTTTTATTTGTAGTCACTGCAGCAACCTCTCTTGTGAGGTCACGCTACGCAATGCCTGGGTATATTGCATGGTAAAAACCGACATCTTTTAGAAAAGCTAGCAATGATTTATGGGTGAAAAGTGGTTCTCTACCGACAAATATTGCGGGGTGTAATGGTATATGTTGTCGGTAGGGTAATGGAAAGTGTTTTCATCTTAGAGTGTCTAATTGTTTACGCTGAATTAAAACGTGAAGAACTGTTAATGCCTCATTACATTTGTCACACAATGGTGGATCACCCCCCGGACAAAAGATATGTGTGTGTCGTGTATGTGCGTCCTATCCTGAGTCTTGTTAGTGTTACCTCTGTTAGACGTGATTTTGATACTGGTGGCTAATGGCCAAGGTGTGGCTTGATAACGTGTAGCTTGTTTTGTGAATGTCTATCCCACTTGCTCTGCCAGTAGTCCCTGAGCTTTCGTTTGAGAGACGGCTTAAGATCATGGGGCGGGATCGATGTGGGTGTAGTGGTATGGATTTTTGTGAACGGATGCAGCAAGCTGATCCGCCATCACGTTGCTTTGAATCTCACGGTGCCCTGGCACCCAGCACACTACAACATGCTGGTTGAGTGTGTAGAGTGTGCATAAAATGGAGTAAAGTGAGACGAGGACAGGTTTTTTTTGTTTTTTAAGACTGTGCAGAGCCGTTACCACACTGAGGGAGTCTGTATAAATTACTGCTTTTTGTATTTGTAATTGTTTGATGTGTTTAGCTGCCACAAGTATCGCATAAGCTTCCGCTGTGAAGATACTTGCGCCTGGATGTAGAGGGCCAGCATCCGAAAAGGAAGGGCCAACAGCAGCGTAGGACACAGAGGAGTTAGACTTAGAGGCATCTGTAAAGAACTCAGGACGTTTGTATATGTGTTGAAGTTCCAGGAAGTATGTTCGGATATGGGCAATAGGCGCATGTTTTGTAACTTCTAGGAAAGACACATCGTAGTCTATAGTATGCCACTGCCACGGTGGCGGGTATGCTAGAGGAGCCATTAAACTGTGTTGAAGTGACACTCCAGTGTCCTCAGCTAGACCCTTCAGGCGAACTGAGAAAGGCTGCCTCATCGAAGGCCTGTTTTGAAACAGAATAGAGCTCGACAAATCAATAATAGTAGAGTATGAGAAGTGCTTCTTGTCTGCTTTCACCTTAGGAAAATAAAAAAGGACATGTAAGTTCTCTGCAGATGAAGCGAACACTCATTTGACTCAACGTAAAGGTTTTCTACGGGGCTGGAGCGAAAAGCACCCGTAGAAAGGCGGATGCCCAAATGGTGCACGGGGTCCAGCATCTTCAAGGCACTTTGAGTCGCAGACTGATAGACAACGGCCCCATAATCTAAGCGGGTGCGAATGAGGCTTCTATACAAATTCATAAGACATTGCCTGTCACTAACCCACGTAGTACGTGACAACACTTTTAAAACATTCATGGCTTTTAAACATTTTGTTTTTAAATACTTGATATGCGGTACGAAGGTCAGCTTGTTGTCCAAGATTAGGCCTAAGAATTTATGCTCCGCATTTACAGACAGGCGTTGATCGTTCAGTTCAATGTCGGGTTCTGAGTGCATGCCTCTCTTTCGGGAGAACAAGACACACGTGCTTTTTGTGGGTTCAGTCGGAATCCGTTTTCCTCTGCCCACTTAGAGACCTTGTTTAAACCTAACTGAACCTGCCGCTCACACATTGCCAAATTGCATGACTTGAAGCCAAGCTGAACGTCGTCGACATATGTGCGATAGAACATATTGCGGGGGATTGACAGGTGCAAGGAATTCATTTTGATAATAAAAAGTGTACAACTAGGTACACCACCTTGCGGCATGCCTGTTTCCTGGACAAATGTTTGGGAGAGAACACTGCCCACACGGACACGGAATGTCAGATTGGACAAGTAACTCTCGATTATAGAAAACATTCTACCGCGCACGCCAAGGTAGGACAGGTCTCTTAGAATTCCAAAGTGCCATGTTGTATCATAAGCCTTTTCGATATTGAGAAACACACAGAGAGAAAATATTGTTTATGGACGAAAGCGTCTCTGATCCGTGCCTCGATACGAACAAGGTGGTCTGTGGGTGATCTACTCTCTCGAAACCCGCACCTAAATGGGTCTAGCAAATGGTTTTTTTCAAGGAAATGTACAAGTTGGCAGTTTATCATTTATTCGAAGACTTTGCAGAAGCAGCTTGTAAGTGCAATAGGCCTATAACTCGGAGCCAAAGAAGGGTCCTTGCCCTCTTTCAAAATGGGAATAATGATAGCCTCTTTCTAGGAGGTAGGGATAGTGCCAGAAAACCAAATAGCATTGTACAAACAAAGTAGGGTTTTTCGCGTTTCGATTGGTAGGTTTTTTAACATTTCATACATCACATGGCCAGAACCTGGTGCAGAAGTACTGCAGGAGTTTAGAGATGTTCAGAGCTCAGCTAGACTGAAAGCTTGGTTATATGCCTCGTTTCTAGTGCAGTTGTATTCGACTTTCTGCTTTTCTATTCTTGTTCTGTATTTTTGGAAAGTGTCAGTATAGTGGGACGGGCTGGACACCCATTGGAAGTGTGCACCGAGGAAGTTTGCCTGATCTTCCAAGGTATCACCCTGAGTGTTTACGAGTGGAAGTGTGTGCTTGTTTTCCTGCTATCCTACCAACCATGTTTCAGACTTTAGCCTCCTGTGTGTATGAATTGATCCCTGAAAAAAACTTCTGCCAGCTTTCTCTTCTGGGCTGCCAACACGTTCTCCTGCCTTGAGACTTTATTTTCTTGAAGGTGTCAAGATTTTCGGCTATCGGTGAGTTCCGAAGCAACCTCCATGTCTTATTCTGCTGCTTTCGCGCATTACGACACAGTGTTCCACCATGGGACGTGTCGCTGGCCGGGCTGTCCAGATGTTTGTGGGATGCACTTGGCTGCTACGTTAATAAGGAGAGCTGTGAAGTACTGCACAGCTTCATCTATGCTTAGCCCACATATGTCAGTCCAACATAACTGAGCATTGTTATGAAACTGTTTCCAGTCGGCTTTGTGTATAAGCCATCTGGGAGCTCGTGGAGGACATTCGTATGATGTTTGTGTACTCAAAACGACAGGAAAATGGTCACTTCCGTAGGGATTATTTAGAACTTTTCATTAGAGTAATGGTACAAGTGAAGGAGATGCGATGCTGAGATCTATGGAAGAGTAAGTTTTGTTCGCAAGGTTATAATATGTTGCCTCTTTCCTATTCAACAGAGAGGCACCGGAGGAAAAAAGAAACTGTTCAATGAGACGACCTCGTGCGTTCGCAGCGAGAATCACCCCATAGACTGCTATGAGCACTCAGGTCACCAAGAACCAGATAAGGTTCGGGTAGTTGATCTATTAAGGACTCGAATTCTCGTTTTCTAAGACGGTGGTAGGGGGTATGTACAGAGAGCAGATGGTGACGAGCTTGTTGAAAACAACTGCTCGAAGAGCCACTGCCTCTAGTGTTGTTTGTAGTAGTAAATGTGTGCATGCTACTTTTTGATTAACAATAATGGCTACACTGCCGGATGACGCCGCAGCATCTTCTCTGTCCTTTCGAAAGAGAACCTACCGACCCAAAAAATTCGTGTTTTTAGATTTCAAATGAGCTTCCTGTACACACAGCACTTTCGGCGAATGTTTGCAAAAGAGCTCTTGAACATCACCGAGGTTTCTAAGCAATCCTCTGACGTTCCAATGTATTATTTGTGTTGCCATATTGGAGGTAACGTAGTGCTGTGTGTAAGAAAAAATGGGTCTGTCTGCTTCTTAAGCTAAACGTCAAGACTCAAAGAACAGGGCCGTCGCCAGGCTCTGTTATTGGGTTTTTATTTATTTTGGCACGCTCCAGGGAGCTACGCCGATCTTTCGGCACCAGGGGTACCGTGGTGTCTATTGCCTCCTCAGAGGCACTGCGTGCCCGCATTTGCAAGCTGATGTTTCGGGCTTGTGGCCTCGCCTGGTGAGACGAGGCCTTCATATCGGCCGACCCTGGGGTCTCCTTCCCCTCGGGGGGCGAAACCTTTGGTCCTCTCGGGCTAGAGGTCGAGGGGACCTCCTTTGCTGCTGGGATACCCTGGCTGCTGCAAGAGCTTGCAGTGGCCGTGGGTGTGGCCGTGGGGACGAGTGGCAGGGCAGCCTTGGCTGTTTCCACTGTGGGTGGGGGCATTGGAAACCGCCTGGGCACACTGTGCCTGGCATGGACAGTTGCTGCAGGCCGTTGTAGTGCTGCCCCCTGTTGCACTACATCGGCGAACGATGGTTTGTTTGTGAAAAGACCAGATACTTGTTGACGGGCTTCTCGGAAAGTAATGTTTTGTGTGATTTTGATTGTAACAATTTCTTTTTCCTTTTTCCTTGTTGGACAGGTTCGGGAGTATGCGGGATGGGCACCATCGCAGTTTGCGCAGTGGGCCCCATCCTCCACCTTACACTCGTCTGTGGCGTGTTCTGTGGTGGCACACATTCCGCAGGTGAGTTGGCCGCGGCAAATCTGAGAGCCGTGACCAAAACGCTGGCATTTGAAGCAACGTCGTGGATTGGGAATGTAGGGTCTCACATTCAACTTCAGGTATCCTGTTTCGAGATGTTCAGGCAGGGTACTGGTGCAAAACGTCACAATTATGTGTTTTGTTGGGACTTCCTTCTTATCACGCTTAATTTTGATTATTTGTGCTTGTGTCACCTGCTGGTTCTTCCAGCCCTCGAGGAATTCACCTTCAGTCAGGCCAAGCAAGTCTTGATCAGATACAACGCCTCGGGAAGTGTTGAGTGAGCGGCGTGGTGTAATTGAGATAGGAATGTTTCCAAACGATTCTAGTTTCGAGAGGTTTTCATACTGGCTCTTACTTTTTACTTCAAGGAGGAGATCCCCACTGGCCATTCTTGTAGCCTGGTAACCTGGTCCAAGCGTAGTAGTGAGGCATTTGGAAACAACAAAAGGCGAAATTGTTCTGGCATTCTGTTCAGCCGTTTCACAGTGGATTGCATGGTAGCGGGGAAAGGTTTCTTTCGGTGTGCTGAAATAGTTGCAAAAGTCGTCGGTGCGCCCTCTCTTCGAGAGAGGATGATCGTGCAATGAAGGGAGAGAAGAAAAATCTATAAACTAAATATGAGTTCGGCAGCCATGCCAGCCACCCACCATGGAGCCCAACACGGGGACGTGACAAGTCCTAAATTTATATGACACATGTCAACGTCAGCTGTACACAGCCGCTATAACCAAATATATTGTGCCCAAGACAGAGCACATACACGAGGTTAACCCTTTCCGCCAGGAAAAATCGGAAGTAAATGGAAGAGAGAAGAAGACAGGATAGATTTAAAGACGAGAAAAGACTAAGATGTAGGAAGAGAGATAGGAAAAGGCGACTGCCGATTTCCCCTGGGTGGGTCAGCCCAGGGGTGCTGTCTACGTGAAGCCGGGGCCAAAGCGGTGTGTTGCCTCTGCCGGGGGGCCTTAAAGGTCCAATCACCCAGCATTGGCTCAACCACCAGGATCCCCTTTCCCCCGGACACGGCAAAGCCGCGCACGGCTAGGCGTGGGAGGGAGCCGAAGCTCCCCCGTTAGCTCGGGTCCATGGTTTCGCTACACACCAAACGCCTACTTGCGCAGGAGCCCCTGCGGGGAATTGACCCGTTATGCTGAGACAAAGGCGATACCCCACGGCACAGCATCTGAAGTTGCGAAGTTCTTCGTCCAACGGCATGGCGCGCCGTCATGTTTGATAAGAGATAGAGGAACGTCATTTATGGCACAAATGCTGGAGGACATTTTCAGACTGAGATGCACAAGTCACTGCAAAAGAATGGCTTACCACCTACGAATAAATGGGCTCGAGAAGAAGCTCAACAAGACCAAAGCAGGCTGCTGTTATTGTACGAGGACGTACAGCACAAAACCTGGGGCGATATTCTGTCATAAGTCAAGTTCGCTTACAATACGGCATTGTAGGAAACAACGCGATTTTCACCTTTCTATCTTTATCGATGCAACGTACAAACCATGCTTGACGCTATGCTGCTGTACGATAGCGCCTGTTCCAGAAGTCGAGCAATACACGCAGTACGTCGAAGAGGCTCGTAAACTGGCTCACGTAAACATAGGTCACCAACAAGACGCAGATGCACGACGTTACAACCTTGGCCGTCAAAACATTGCATACAACCGTAGCGAACGAGTGTGGGTATGGAATCCTATCCGACGACTAGGCTGTCTGAGAAGCTTCTGAGCCGTTATTTCGGATCATACAAAAATATCAGACGTGTGAGCGACCTTACCTACGAAGCACTTTCGGACGGCACAGTGTCTGCAGGTGGACAACTTCAACCCGAAACTGTGCGTGACGTATTACTCAAGTCTTACTACACACAGTGGCCTCTATGCTTGCGAGTTACTTATGTTAACGCGTGAGAGTGATCTCGTGTGGTGGTATCGTTTTTATTATTGTCCGTTGGTGTTTTCGTGTCGGTTGGTTGGTTGGTTGTTCCTCAGAGCCCTGGCGCAACTCACAATGGGGGATCGGCCACGAAACGGACGGTGCCTCATTTGTGAGGTAGAGTTGTTTTATGAGCCGGATTGTTTAGATAACGATGTTTAAACAAAAAATCAATTTGTTAACGATAAATTAGAAATAAAGTGGAGGTAATACAAAGAACGATCAGGCTAATATGATTTAAAATAAAGTGAATTTATGCCTCAGCTTAACATTCTAATCGTTTTGTTGCCTTTAGAAAATCGCATACGGCCTCGCAAACGTTCCCGTGGCTAAATCCCTTCTCGGTTGTTCCAAAGGAGAGGATCACCGGAAGGAATAAATTTAGAGCCAACCTACGGAGAGGTTCTTCTAACAGCCTCTTCCTTTAGTTTGTGTATAACTTGCTTGTTAAGAGGAAATGGCGAAAGGATTCACTCTCGTTGCAGTGGAGGCATAGGGGAGACTGTGCCCGACCAGACCTGTGTAGATAAAAGTTCAGGGTGGGGGGAGACTCGGCATATAATCTCGTAATTGATATCTCCGCCGTTCTAGAGGAGCACCATTGATTTTTCCAAGGGTACTTAAGATGGAAAAAATCCGATGTTGCCAAGCGAGATTTTTCAAACTGATCTGACATGACAAATTTTTCAAAGCGTGCCACGGCGACAAATGCTAGCGTCGGCAATATAGAAATTATGGGATAATTATGTGAGGCCACTGCGAGTGCATCTGCATATTCATTGAGGGTTAAACCTTCATGCCCTGGTATCCAAACCAAGCGGATGAGTCGTAAATGTCTTGGGGTAAGGTCGTAAAATACTTTTAAATCATTGGACATATTAGGCGCAGTTAATGAACTACACACAGACAAGCAGCCTGAAAGAATAATAGCATCTGTTACTGATTGAGGTAATTTTCGTAACGCTAAGAGAATTGCCAGTAATTCCGCCTGATAAATAGGTGTGAAAAGAGGTAAACGAATCGAAAAAGACCAATCCAACACTGAAGATGCAATTCCGACTCCTGCCTTCTCTTCGCGAACTGAAGCATCAGTTGCTATTACAATTTTTGTGTCTAATTCTGCCAGGTGGTCTTTCAAAATTGCATTTAGATATCTACACGGAAAAGTTTTGCAGTTATTAGGGAAAGTATTGTCAAATTTTCATTGTTTGAATAGGTGTTCTTAGTACCCGTACTTCACGAAGGTTAGCATGTAATGTTTCCAAGAGCTTCTGTACGACGATGGCTTGTGGACACTTTATTCTAGACCACTGTTGGTTAAAAAGGATGTCGGCTCATTAATGAAATTATATGGTGACCTCCTATGTGGGGATGCGTATATTTTTTAGGAAGGTACGGGCTGCTAGTATTTGGAACCTAGCACGAAGAGAAGGCAGGCACGCTTCCTTATATAAAATATTAATTGCGACAAATTTAGGAAGCCCAAGACATAAACGTAACGATTCGCGTTCTAGTAGTACCAGTGGTCAATTTTTTAGGTGGGTGCTCCAGAAAACAAGACACAGCCAAAGTCCAGTATTGGGCGAATATACATACGATATATCTTTACTAGCACATCACGACATAAACCACAACGTTTATTGCTGAGTCTACGAAGCATTCCAAGCGCCTGTGCTCCTTTATCTGCCACAATTTCTATATGCGTACTCCACTTTAGGTTATCAGTATAGGTCACTCCAAGTATTTAATCAATTTCACCTGCGAGATAAAGTCCTGTCTGTAATGTACAGAAATCTGCACTGGAACACTTATAGAAAAAACTACGACTGCACTTTTCCTGATGTTTATTGATAAATTAATGTCATCTAAACATGTGTCCAGAGCGTTCATATAAAGCTGTAGCGTCTGATATAATGTATGTATATCTGTAGCAAAAAATGCGTTGTCGTCAGCGTATACATACACCTGTACATCGTGTTGTACTGGAATTGAGCACAATAAAATGTTAAATAATAATGGTGAAAGTGCCGAACCTTGGGGGAGACCTCTAGTTTCTTTATATTTTGAAGACGACATGCCAGATTGAGAGCAATATAATTCTGTATCGTTTAGAAAGGAGTAAATCCATGCCACGAAGTAATTCGATAACCTGACGTGCGTTAGCGAATTTATTAGTTTAATGTGTTACACACTGTCATAAGCTTTTGCAATATCTTAAGTGACTAAGGCGGAAACTTGTTACTTAGAACGAGCTAGTTGTATCCTGCTTTCCAGATCAACATGGGCACACCAACGGGAGCAGCCACGGCTGAATCCAATTTGGCATGGGTTCAAAATTGCATTTTCGTCCAACCAGTTGTCCATCCTAATGTGTAGAAGTCTTTCGAGTAGTTTTACCAGATTAGGTGTGAGTGAAATAGGCCTAGTGTTATCTAAAGTAAACCCAGCTTCATGTATTTTTAATAAAGGAATTATTATCACGATTCTCCACTCAGGCGGAATCCAGGAATATCTAATGGAGTGGTTAACTATTGCAAGTAAATCTTTGAGGTGATACATTTTGGGTTATTTTTATTACCGATGCAGTTATTCCATCGGGACATGGAGCAGAACTGGGTAATATTTTCACAACTTGTGCTATTTCCGACGCTGTAACCTCTTCAAAGTCATCGCTGTTAACAGGGAACGGCGAGTAGTAAAACTTAGCAGCCGTGAAGCGGCTTTTCGGCCCTTGAGCAATATTTTCCAGAAAATTAGGCAACTCACGTGGCGTTGAAACTATCGATTCGAGGTTCGTTGATGGTGGAATTACTTTTTGGGCTTTGAAAGTTGCATAGTGATTTCCTGTGGCCAGGCTTTGAAACGAACTCGGAGCGTTGGCTATCATAGTTGTCCTTCGCAGCGGCAACTGTTCGCTTAAAAATTGCAGCCGTGTATTTGTAATCGCTCCAGTTTCTAGGGCACTGATTATGAAGCAGTTTTCGCCACGCTGCTTTTCTTAGCCTGTAATGACGTGAAGAATGAGAGTCCCACCAATGATTCAAAGGGCGTTGTTTAGAGACCTGAACTGTGAATTTAGCTTTATTTAAAGATTGTTTTATAACACCCTGAAAGTTTATAACATTTTGCACTTTATTTGTTTCAGTTCGTTTTGACAAAGCCACACGTAGTCTCTGTTCCAATGTATTAAAATTGATGTGAGAAGTGGCCTGCCTGATTATTGAAGTCACAGGACATACAAGCTAAACAATGTAGAAAAATGATCGCTATTTGTACCCAAGTTTAAAGCAAACGATGTAGAAATACAGAGGCTAGGACTAAAGAAAGTCAGATCAATCGAAGAATGAGACGGATTACATACAAACGTGGGGGTTCGCTGGTTAAAGCATGTTAAAATATTTTTAGCAACAATATCCCACAAGCGCTTTCCGCTCATATCTGTTCTGAATCCCCACGAAGTGTGATGAGAATTGAAGTCTCCTACCATTAGTATGTCTTTTCTGCAAGACGAAATTACGGTATCTAAAACACTAGAATTTTGAACGCCTGACGGAAAATAAGCGTTAACTAACGAAAAGGGACGGTGTCCCGGAAGAGCGATATCTAATGTTAAACTTTCACTCTCTAAATTCATTATTTGACCTTTAACTTCTACCCGACGTGCGATTTTTAAGAAATAAACATTGCTAAACCAACTCGTCGAGAGGGGCGGTCTTAGCGAAATGTTCGGTAGTTTTTAAGATGAAAGGTTTTTTTCTTTAGAAAGCCAAGTTTCTTGCAACATTATAACCTCTAGGGAATGCCGATTACAAAGGCAAAATAAATCAGTAGTTGCACAAAAAATTGACCGGCGATTTCACTGCAAGATTCTTAATCCACATAGTTTGAGGATATGCCGACAGCATTCACTGCCTACTGCAATGAACTATCTTTCAAAAAATTCTCTTTTGATGCTATTTTTTCTGATTTTTTTTAATTTTTGCTTTAGGACTCACTAGAGATCCATTTTTTTGTGTGGCGACGCCCACCGTTTCATTTTTTGGTGTCAAATTTCATTTGTGAGTCCTGCGAACCTGAATCAGAGCTCCAATCCAGATGTTCAATGGGGATTATTTTACTGCCGCAATTCGACGGACCAGCTCTTGATGAATATAACTCTTCAACTGGTGCTGTTATTGGGTGGCTGGGTTTAGAAGGCCCTGTCTCTATATATGCTTCATTCACCTCTTTAGCTAAAGAAAGCAGAGAGGCTGCATGTGGATGATTATTATTCATGAGGACTTGAGCGATTTGTGCATTTACTATTTGAGCAAATGACTCCGTCTGCATCACAAAAAGGTTCTCCAATAGCTTTGTCATTGTTTTTTCAACGGTCGAGGCTATCACGTCTGAGAGTGACGAGTCCATGACGTTGTTATTACGGATCGCAGCAGCTGCGTACCCAAGAAAGCACTCTGCGATGGCGATTTGAGCTTCGCGTCTTGAACAACGTTTTTACTCAATTATTTCCATAATTTGAATCACCTGAGTTCTCGCAGGGCATGTGCCATCATCAGATGGGTGAGGGCCACCGCAGAGACAGCAAGACCTTTCCTGAGCTGTGCATTCTTTAGAGTTGTGTTGTCCTGCACACATTTGACACCGCTCTACTGATCGGCAACCCTTTATGTTATGCCCAAAACGCCAGCATCTACGGCACTGCAGTGGACGAGGAGATAGCACTTCGACCCGATATATCAGTGGCCACGCTTTTATCTCTGATGGTCTAGTAGTTCCAACAAAGGTAACTATCACCAACTCTGTCAGGATCTTATTTTTGTCAGCGCTACGTGAACAGCGAACAGCTGCCACCACGCCTGCAGCAGAAAACATCTCTAAAATTTCGGGTGGAGACAGGCTCAAGTCTACCCCACGAACCAAACCTTTCGCACAGGCGTAGTGAGGAGGAACAAAAGGGCTCACTGGGAGAGAGGCAAACGATGTGCATTTTAGCAGATCTGATACCCAGGCCTGATCTGGGGAACAGCACAGATTACCTCCACGACCAAACTGTCGCACCTCGGTGATGAGTTGGAAGTGTTCGGTCACCTTCCGTAGCTCCTCCTGGATGCTTTTGGTTTTTTTTATGTGAATAGAAGCCCCATTTGTTGGGACCAGAGCCACCAGAATGCTGCTGAGACCGCTGCGAGAGAAAAGATCAATGGGTAAATTATCATTAGTGAGGGATGCCTACCAGGCAGAGTTTGCCTGGCCGGGAGACGCGACAGACACCAGTCAGCTGAGCTCAATTGTGCATACCCCTCTGTGTATTCTGCAGAGAAATGGAATCAATAGAACATTACTTTTTTATTATTGTCGATACACTATACTTAGAAAAAGGCTTCTAGTTCCGTTTCTGAAAACAGGCGTTAGATTGACAGCGGAAACTGCACTAAGCTTTGGTGCCTCAGTTTTGGAACATTGCCACAGGGATGCTTTCGATGCCATTTGCGATTATATTCAGGCATCCAAACGTACACTTTTGTGATCTTCAATCAAATAAATAATATATATTACCCTGAAAAGTTCTAAATGGTAAGAAGAAGTAAACGCAGTTGAGTGGTAATCACAACGCCTGGAATCTGAAAAGTTTCTCAACTTGACTTTTTCATTTTTTTGGTTGCTCTCTTCTTATGTCGTTTTCCTTACATTAGTCATATATAATACAAATTCATTACACATAATTATAATGCTCACAGAATAAATGCACTACGCTTTCTTGGCCATCCTCCTTAATGGGTGTGAGCCATGAGTCCAGGGAAAGAAACAATCAAGCCGCTTCTTGGCCTAGCTCTACCAGCAGTACATCGCAAGGTTGCCTTGAGCGTGAGAATATTTTGCAGAATGTGCTCATTATAAATACTAAAAAAGTAAATGCCTTAGCTGACACAGGAGCTTCCGTGAGCATGAATGATGAAATAATGGTGAGGCCAGAGGATATACGACGAGATATAATGTTAACAGCTAAGAGCTACGATGGGTCATCACGAACACTGCATACCTTGACAAAAGCTAACGTACAGTAATCAGTACCACTAACTTGAATGCTCCGACGCGTGACCTCGGATCGCTTGGACAGAGGTCAGCGCTGCCAGCGCTGAAAATGATATACTTTATGCAGTTAGGATGTCGCATTGAGCACGTGTCGGTTTCACTAAGACATTTATGTTTCCAGTCTTCCTGATCGGTGGGTCGAATGCACTTGGCATCCTGTTTTCGCCACGTTTCGCTCGTGGCTACTTTATTACGTGCGCCCATGGTGCTCATTTCCGTAATCTTATTTCGACAATGTCTAGAATGAAATGAGAAAAAAATACTATTTCAGTCCTACAGGACGCGCTTAGCGCGTAGCGGGCGTCTCCCACGTAGGGACCGGCAGGGAATACCTGGCGGCTGCTTCGTGGGAGACGCCCAGCAATGGGCCTGCTGGACGGCCCATTGCTGGTCGGCGAGAAGTGAGCTCCTGAGGGACCTCTCCCACTTGCTTGAGGTAGAGTCGGGAGGAGTTTTTCTACATTTCCAGAGCATGTGTGCGAGGGTCACTGTGTGTCCACATGATTGATGGGCATGTGTCGCTGGGGTATGCATGAGGATAATAAACGTGAAGCGTGGCAAGGTTTGGGGACGTGTGTGTCTGTATAGACGTAGGGTTAATGCCTACGGTCTTTTAAGTTTCGGATGTGGGGGTGGAAAAATGCGGCGTTCCAGGTAAAAATGCTTTGTTATGTCATTGTACGTAACGGGTGCATCCAGATTGGTATCTAACTCAGCAAAATGGGGTTGCCCTGTGGCGGTGCGGTCGGTAAGTGCACGCACTGCATCATGGGTGATCTCGTTGAGGTTGGATAGGGCACCCGGCACCTGGACGAGATAGGCGGGAACCAGATGACAGTGTGGTGCTTCAGGGCACTCAGGTCCGCTTTGCGCAGGATACGTAATGCCTGGTCAGAGATGACTCTGCGTTCTAAGGCTTTGATGGCCGGCCTGGAGTCACTGTAGATGAATTCTCGTTTGCGGTCGAGTATAGCTATAGCTATAGCTACTTGCTTCGCTACTTTGAGGTTTCGGGTGAGGATTGTGGCAGAGTTAAGAGTCTGCTGCGCGGATGATACCGCGACCGCGGCAAAGGCTCGGTTTTTGTGATAGGCAGCGGCGTCCATGAACGAGACGCTGTCTGCTTCCATGTCTATGCGCTTGGGAATGGCGGTCGCCCGCGTAAGGCGCCTGCCTCTGTTGTATTCGGGGTGTACATTTCGTGGAATGGGAGCGATCGTGAAAAGGTCGCGGATTTCGCGGGGAAGCAGAGTCAAATCTGGGGGTCGCTGGCCCTCGAGGAGAAGAAGCTGAACTCGCGCAGAATATGGTGGCCCGC
Source organism: Rhipicephalus annulatus (assembly GCA_013436015.1). Classification (NCBI taxonomy): domain Eukaryota; kingdom Metazoa; phylum Arthropoda; class Arachnida; order Ixodida; family Ixodidae; genus Rhipicephalus; species Rhipicephalus annulatus. The sequence continues at coordinate 201,134 of WOVY01012388.1, forward strand.
CTTGGTGGTGGTGAGTCGGGTCAATTGCACGCGTTCCTGAGCTTCGTCGATCTCTTCTAACGTGTTATGTACGCCAAGCTCTAAGAGTTTGTCCGTTGGAGTGGTGAAAGGGAGGCCAAGAGCTCGTTTGACCACCTTGCGAATAAGCGCATTGAGTTGATCACGCTGAGCACGTAGCCATTTATGTATAGTGGCAACGTAGGTAAAATGGCACAAAAACGCGTGTACAAATGGCGCAAAAAACGCGTTCTTTGAGGCCATGGTGCCTGTTGGCTACTTTACGTACGAGTCGTATGGCATTCTCAGTCTCAGTCCTGAGCTTGTGTACTGTTTGGGTGTTGGTTCCGCGGGACTCGATGATCATGCCGAGGACATTGATGGTGTCTACCCTGGGTACAGTACGACCATCTCTGGTGTGGAGGGTGATATTGCGTTCCGCCGGAGGTTTCCACCCTTTGGGCTTTGCACCCCGGATTTTGGGCAAATATATCAACAGCTCCGACTTCGCGGGTGAGCACCTGAGACCGGTGTGGTCGAGGTAGGAGTCGGCGGTGTCGATAGCCTCTTGCGGGGCGGACTCAATGAAGCCATCCCACCCTGTGGAGCACCATATGGTTACATCATCTACATAGATAGTGTGATTTAGCCCGTCGATTTTCGAAAGTCGTTCAGAAAGCCCAGTCATCACGAGGTTGAAGAGCGTGGGCGAGAGGACGGATCCCTGAGGAGTGCCCCGCTGTCCGAGCTACACTTCTTCCGACACTAGGTCTCCTACGCGGAGGACGGCTCTGCGTCGAGTGAAAAAAGAGCTGATAAAGTAGTAAAATCTATGACCTAGGCCGAAGGCTGCGATCGCTTTCAAGATTGACGAGTGCGTTATTGTATCGAAAACCTTTTCTATATCGAGAACGAGTATTGCACGAGCGTCCCGAGTGTTGCCGCCATCTAGAATTTGAATCTTTGGGAGCAACATGGCGTCTTGAGTGAATAACCCTGGTCGGAAGCCAATCATGTGGCGCGGGATGCAGTTGTTATCTTCGAGGTATCGACCAACCCTGTTGAGGACGACGTGCTCAGTCACTTTGCCCACGCACGACATGAGAGATATGGGGCGTAGGTTATCTAGGCTCTGCGCCTTTCCCGGTTTGGGTATGAGAACTATGTGAGCTAGTTTCCAGGCATCGGGTATCTCACCCTTTTTCCATATTTCGTTGATAGTGTCGGTTAGGTAAGTGACGGAGGGATCGTCCAGGTTGCGTAGGAGCTTGTTGGTGATGCCGTCGGGGCCTGGGGCGGAGCGGCCGTTGAGCCCATGGAGAGCTCGGCGCACATATTCAATAGAAAAGTCGGCGTCAAGTTGGTGTTGTCGCTGCCAGAGTAATCGTCGTGAGGGGTCAGAGGGCCCGTGGGAAGCGGGAGATATTTTTCCACGAGGCCCTTGACAACATCATCCAGTGACACTGTCCGTTTAGCTTGATGAAGTATCTTCACGATCAAATGACGCTGACTTGTGCGGGTGTTGTTTTCATTGAGGAGGTGTTTGAGTGTGTTCCATGTTTTGCCATTACGAACCTGACCATCAATCGAGTTACAAATTTCGTCCCACTGCTGGTTTGAAAAGGTGCGGTAGTGATCCATCATGGTTTTGTTCAGCTGAATTATGCGTTTGCGTAACCTCCGATTAAGGCGCTGGCCCTTCCAACGGGTCAATAGAGACTGTTTGGCCTCAAGTATGTGGGCGAGACGACTGTCCATCTTTCGGTTGGAAGGTCTGTGCTGATAGTTTTGGTTGCCTTGTTTACATTATCTTTGAGCTGGGCCGTCCACGTCTCGAGGCTCGTTGGGGTATTGGGAGGAGGTCGTTCAGCGCGGGTCTTACGAAGAAGGTCCCAGTCGACCCACGTGTACGACTTAATCTTCCTGCTTACTCTGGGGAGGTGTACGGCCAATATGACATGGTCGCTACCGAGATCTACCGCGAGGTTCGACCAGCGGGCGTCGGCGATATTCTTGACGAAGCATAAATCCGGCGTAGTATCTCTTTGCGTGGACGTACCAGTGCGAGTGGGGAAGGCCTTGTCCGTAATGAGAATAAGGCCCATGTCATTAGAATTTTTCCAAAGCTTGTTACCTTTGGGTGTGTCGTGCGTGTAGCCCCAGGCGCTGTGCGCGGCGTTAAAATCGCCCGCAATCACTAGCGGGTTAGGCCCCGCGAGACGGACAGCTTTCTGGAACAAGCGTGTGAATATTTGTCTATGGGGGCTGGGACTACTGTATACATTGAACATGTACACGCTTTGTTGTGATATGCTGCCAGGGAGAATTTCGACCATAACATGTTCAACTTCCAGCACATTGAGACTGTGCGCTGTGCAGGTAATCTTGTGAGCGACCAGGGTGGCGGTACCACGTCCTCCCGAGGGGCCAGGCAACCACTGGTATCCGGAAAACGTGGCGGTTGGTACTACAGTCTTTTGTAATAGCATGATGTGAGGTTTAGCTTCGTGGCTACGGAAGTATTGCTGCAGAGAGGCTTTCTTGTGGGCGAAGCTCCTGCAGTTAAATTGCCAGATTCGCAACTCGTCAATTGGCCTGGCCATCTTGAAGAATTTAGGAGTCGGCCTGAGCACCAGGCGGGTGCATTAGGGCCGGGTGATGTGGTGGACTGGGCACGGCTGTACGTTGGGACAACGGCTTACCCGCGACAACGGCAGGGGCGACGACGTGATCAAGATATATCGACAATGAACTATCGCGGATAACAGCTTACGCACGTTTGCAGCTTCAATTCTCAGCTGCTATTAAAAAAAAGATCTCATGTAGGAAAAGAAAAGCAAACGCCCGTTCATAGCGTTTCTAAAAGTTGCCTAATAAATTAATCTAAAATGTGGTGTCGTTCATGTTTCGATTCATTTTGTTTGAGACAGCGTCAACTGAACTCTCTTCGCAATTTAGAGAGTGCTTTACTGCTCGGTTTACGCTGCACGGAAGATGTGTTCTTGGAGCGCAATGTTTGTGGGTGTTGTCAGCAAAGACACGTGCGTACTACTCAAAAAATCAATTTTTATGTGTAGCTTATGCATAAAATCTTAAATTGCCGTTTTATCAAATAGGAAACTTACTCTTTAAGGAAAAAATTACAGCATATCCAAGGGGTGAATTACGATGAGTGGGGCGAAGCTTCGAATGGTTTTATCACTAAACCGTGAATCCTCTACCCACCCGCCAGTCTGTTTGTCTGTGTGTGTGCCTGCCTGCCTGCCTGCCTGCCTGCCTGCTTGCCTGCCTGCCTGCCTGCCTGCCTGCCTGCCTGCCTGTCTGTCTGTCTGTCTGTCTGTCTGTCTGTCTGTCTGTCTGTCTGTCTGTCTGTCTGTCTGTCTGTCTGTCTGTCCGCCCATCTGCACCTGCTGAGTGAGCCGTAGCACTAGAAGGCCATGAGCCAGGAGAGACAGGCATGCACATACTCATGGCTTAACAAGCCCTGCCCCTAAAAAATACTGATCATAAATAGAATATACAAGACAGTAGGTGTGTGCATGCGCACATGCAATAACTCGTCGCCCCTAGCGTCCTCTTGAGACGGGTACCTTTACTTCGTTCGGCCGTAACCATTCAAACGGTTATTTTTGAAAAGAAAGGTTTCAACAAGGGTACGATTCACATAAAAAACAGCGCCAAAAACGAGAGACAAGAAAAAGAAGGAGACAGACTTTTTCTTGTCTCTCGTTTTTGGCGCTGTTTTTTATGTGAATCATGTCGTACCAACTCGCCCAAGCAACCACGTTAGCAACAAGGGTAGTTGATACCTGAAGACAGCTTGTTATTGCGGGCAATATACTGACGCCATTCACTGGAAATACGTGTTTTCATCACCAGCGCCATATGTTTTTGAACTAGTTTTCATTAGGATAAATACAAATATCACTAATAAAAGGTTGCACGACCTTATGGGACGTGCGAAACGTCGCGCCAAGTCTTGGTAGAAGCTGTATTTATTATTTCAATACAGTTAATTCTTTGTTAAAAACATCAAGCAGGGTCGCTCAAGATAGGTGTGAGTTTGAGTAAGGGTGTCAGGTCAGGGTCACTCAAACTCTCAGACACGATACATAGGCTTGGCTTCTGAATATATTTAAGAAACAGCCAGAATTCAGGCTAGGTGTAGCTGTGCCATTCAGATTTATTGCTGACATTGTAGTCAAATACAACAAGAGTTGTTTAAGGCTATAGTTTCTAATATACAATTATTGTGATTTTGATTATAGGTAAACATAAAAATAAGAGCCTGGTTTTCTCTTAATTGGTACTGAAGCTACAGGTGAACTGCAAAGAAATAATTACTTACGGAATAATTTACTTTCAAAGGCAAGGACCTTGAATAAAATAGTAGATCAAAGACAAACGAAAATTGAACAGAATACAGCGAGTAAAAAGAACACTGAACCTACCTCCGAAAGGATGGTGCTTGTTTAATTAGGATTACTGCCTTAATAATGATGATTTTTACCTCTATACGCTATGGAAGGCAATTGCACTCATTTGCAGCACATGCTATGAAAGCTTAAGGTTTGAGAAATAGAACGTTTTTCACATAACGATAACCAAAACGACGAAACATATAGTGGGGTGTTAAAAATATCTGTCCTGAAGAGCGACACATCTGAAGAATATTCCGACGTCCAGTCATCATTAGCTTCAGCGAACCGGAGTCGCTGATGGCGATGCGAAGGCTAAAGAACCGGCTTTTTGCGACGGCAAGGCTTCGTAAGCTCGCTTCATGCAGTCTTCGGCGCTCAATGTCCGGCTCCCACGCAGACCGAGCTCTTCACAGATTTTCCACGCAGTCATAAAGGGGTTGGTTACTGCAGCGGCTACAATTAAAATATCTTCTTGTGTATTTACTGTTTTGGAACTGCACGTGTTGCATCACCTATGCGGCCTTCGTCACTAAATGCTCTGATTATCCTGCTAATAGTGGCAAATGGCTGATTGATTTTATCAGCAAATCATGTCGGGACATCCTGTAAGCCATTAGAATTATGGCGAGGTGCTCATGCCTTGGCACTCTTCGAGACATCTTCATGCACCTATTCTTAGATGCACGCTTATAGATCAGCCCACGTCCAACACCGCTCAAAAGTATTGTAAAAGTCATTGGCTGGGCCGCTCAAACTTCAGCTATAGCACTCTCATGCTGTTTCGCCTTGCTATCAACCTGACGACACGCTACTGCAGAATACATGAAAGAACCATAGATCGTCTAAAATTTCCAGAGCCCCTATTACAGAATTAACGTTATGTGTCGCTTTGGAAACAGTCCCATCAAAAAGTGTCCTTGCCTAAAAATTGAGTATTCTATATGACAAAATGTAAATTCTCACTTTTTTGCATTGAAATGCCTTTCCTTGCGTTATGTCCACCCACCTCTCTTGCTCAGAACACGCACAAATGAAATTTTTGGCCAGTGTGCTTAAATTTGGGTGCACGTAAAGGAACCCCAGGAGGTCGAAATTTCCGGAGCTTTGAACTATGGCGAACCTCATAATCAAATCGTGGCTCTGGGAAACTCAACCCCACATATTATAACACGCACAAATCTTGCTCTTCAAGACAACATATTCCGTGCAGCGTAAACCAAACAGAAAGGCACTCTCTAAAGTGCAAGGACATTTGAATTCACGCTGTCTGAAAAGGAACAACGCCACCGCATCTCAAACTTATTTATTCTGCAACTTTTGCTAACACCACGAATGTGAGTTTGATCTTATTTTTATACATGTGATCTATTTTGAGCAGTAGCTGTGAACTCAAACTTCAAAGGTGCGTCAGCTGTCGCAAGCAATCGCTTGTTGTCGAGGTAAGTGTACGACAATGAACGCCATTGGCGCGTGCGATAGCGTAGCCAGGAGTGAAACGTGGCGAAAACGGGATGCCAAGTAAGTGCATTCGACCCGCTTGTTAGGAAGAGTGGAAACAGAAATTTACTAGTGGAAGCAACACGTGCTCCATCTATCGTTAACTACAGGAAGCATATCAATTTCAACACTTGGTGGCACTAACCTGAGTCTAAGCGAGCCGAGGCCACGCGTCAGAGCATTCGAGCTAAATTTGCTGACCGCTGTACTGGGGAAGCGTAGCCGGGTGAGTGCCGCAGCACCGGCAGTGGGAGGTTGTGTACACGTCCGGGAATATGAGGTGAAAGCGGGCAGGTGAGGGATACGTGTTTGTTTGAAGTAGACACAAAGTGGTGGGCTGTGCCCGGTTGCGCTGCGCTACGCTTCCGCACATGCTGTGGGATTGCCCGGCACAGTACAGACACACTAATGCCACGACCCTTTCATCGAAACTCCATGAGGCTCTGCGGAGCCCCGCTCTTTACGACCACACCTGGGCGACCCAGCACGCCTGTGAGGCAGCGTCGAGGCAAGTCCTCGACGTCCCCTCATGGGAGGCTTAGGGCCAGCCACCTAAACCATCTGGTTTATTATAATAAAGTTTATTCCTCCTCCTCCTGTACTGGGGAAACTTCATGATGGAATCGCTGGTCACGTGCGACGTCAAATGTTTGTTGAGATTGTTACAGGGAGAATAACTTTACTGGACGAAATACAAAATGAACTCGGGGCGGACAAGATGGTGCCAAGCTGGCTGGTAGAGACTGACCACGACGTTTTCCTGCCTGTACTCTTCGTCGTTCTCGTCCTCCCGTTACATGATTTCTCCGGCGGCTAGAGCACCGACCCGGTGCTAATCAGGAGGCGCTGGAGTGATGTGGCTTGAGTCGCGTAACATGTACTATGTCAGTGTGAGAGTGAATGATGGTGGGGTTTGTAGGAGTGATTTTGTAAGTGCCGTCAGGTACTTGGCGTAAGATGCGGTAGGGACCTGATTAGCGTGAGAGTAACTTCTCCGAAAGTGCAAGGAGGCGTGAGGGGGACCAAAGCAGAACGAGATTGCCGTGTGTGAAGTAAACATCACGATGGCGGGCGTCTTATACGCTCTTCCGATTGTCCTGGGAGTCCAGTAGTCGTCGCCGAGCAACTTGGTTGGCCGCTTCGGCCTTCAATATTGCATCCCGAGCGTACTCAGACGTGTCATTTAGTCCGGCCGGCAGAAGCGTGTCGGAAGGTAGCACATGGTCACGGCTGAACAACGAAAAAAAGAGAGAAGCCAGCGATGTCGTGTCTAGGGAAATTGTACGCGAATGTTACAAACAGTAACGTAGTGTCCCAGTTGCGGGGATCAGGGGAGACATACATGGAGAACATGTTGGTGAGAGTGCAATATAGGCGCTCCATTAGACCATTTGTTTGTAGATGGTAAGCAGTCGAAAGCTTGTGCTTAGTTGCGCAGAGCGGAGGAGGTCATCAACCACTTTGGAAGGGAAGTAGCTGCCTCAGTCGGTGAGGAGTTGTTGAGGAGTGCCGTGGTGTAGGATGACGTCCTCCAAAAGTAAATCGGCCACATCAGTTGCACAGATGGTTGGAAGGGCACATGTGATCGCGTATAGGGTAGCATAATTGGTTGTTACTGCAATTCACCGATTACCCGCAGCCGGTACACTACGTTACCGTGTGTGACATTCGCGTACAATTTTTTTCTAGACACGACGCTGCTGGTGATGAAGAGGACAGGGAAGAAGACGACGTGGTCAGTCTCCGCGAGCCAACTTGGCGCGATCTTGTCCGCCCTGAGTTCAATATTGCCTGTCTAGATCCGATATGAAGAATCTGAGAATGAACATTTCTTCAAACGATGAAGTGAATTAGATAACATTGTTTGGACTGCTCAGAAAACGACGAAAATGAGAACTGTGAAATGCGCCAGTGCTGTAGGGCAGTTTTTATTAAGGTATATGCTTGGTCGCGTATTCAACCGCAGCTTCCGTACTCGAAGTACCGTTTCAACTCCTTAACATGTATGTTGTGCGATAGAAAGCCTATAGGATATCTAATGAAATAGGACATGGCTGGAAAAAGAGTTGCAGCAAATGCAGAATGCTGGAATTTTGAGGTCCTAGACGTCGCCGTTTCCCTCATCTATAACTATATTTCTCAAGAGTCGCTCACTGCAGCTCTGTGCAGATTACCGACAAATGAACAGAGCCCAAACAGAGCTCTATACATTCCAAATGCTCTTTGTTGAAGGCACAGAGGGATGCAACGGGTCTTTTCTTTCCTAATCGCCATGTGCAAAGGTTACTGGTTCGTACATCTCCTGGAACTATCAAAGAAGTACATGGCATTTGTTTCGCCATTTGATATTTGCGAATATAGGTGCCTGCCGTTTGGTAGGACGAAATCAGGCGCTATGTTTCAGTGCACGACGTACAGTGTACCCAAACAGTTCACAGGATACTTTTGTAGTGTTTATATCGATAAAAACCACATTTATTCACCACGGAGGAAGAGCACTGTTCCCACTTATCTCGGGTACTGAAGGCACGGAGCTACTCACGCCCGAAAAAAAAACAAAAACAGTGACTTCTTTCAGAAAAAAGTGGCCTTTCTTGGCAGGAACCAAACCTTAGTTATTCGAAGATCGCACGTTCGGTTCCAGCCAATGGCAAGTTATATTTGAACACACTTTTCTTTCTTGAATTTTACAATACGATTCAGCCTAATAACTTTCCCTGCACGTTCCTTGGCATTATTGTCTGTTAGATCTTATAATATTGTGTCAAACACAGAAAAACGAGCCCTTAAGTATACACTTCTTTTCTTATTCATTAACGAGGGTCTTGTACTCACAGACTTGGTGCCTTTAGAGGGTATACGAGAGACTATGGGTCAGCTGCCAGCTCATAAGAAGTTCACGTGCTACGTAACGCCAAACAGACTACCAAAGAGTGTGCGTAGCACACTCTTTGGTAGTCACTTTCAACGGTGTCTCTTTCAACGGCTGCAAAAATGAGGGCTATCATTGTACACGCTTCATCGTCAATGGATTCGAAATGAGCGAAAGTTGTTCACTTGGCCAAATGTTGGCATGCTCCACTAAAATTGGTGACCAACAACTCAGTCGTCCCACGTTTAAATTGAATTATGCCGCGGGTAACGCAGATTTGCTGAGACAAGAGCACCGAAAGGTTGGCTTCAGCGATACCACTACTGTCATGGTCTATGTCGCCCTGTACAGTAACGAACATACTGGTGCGTGGTGGAAGTGTGACGGCGTCATCAACAACGTGAAGCGCAGTCTTCTGCAGATCGGTATCTCTAGGCTTCGGGTCATAGTCGTCAGCAAACATTACGAGGCAGTTTCGAAGATTTATAAGAGCGCCGTCCTCGCGAAGGAAATCCATGCCAAGGATAACTTTCCGGGAGCATTCGGGAAGCACAACGAAAGAAGCAATGAACGTTGACTCACAGATTTGCAGCCTTGCAGTGCATCTCCCGATTGGTGTCAAGAGATGACCACCTGCTCTCCGAAGGTTTGGTCCATGCCCCCAAGGAGTCGTGACTTTCATGAGTTCAGCCACAAGTTCAGCGCTGATAACTGAGTAGTCGGCACCGGTGGTGACCAGAGCAGTCACTGGAAGAATGTCGACAAGAACGGCAATGTCAGCAGAAACGGGTTCGTCAGTGATGTGAGGTGTCCGCTGAAAAGAATCGTCGACGGTCGGCGGATTGGTCGGAGGAGGCTCTTTTGACAATAGCTTAACAGCGCTCCCACCCCCGGAGGCCACTGATTCTAGTTTCCTTGGCGTGGACTTGGGGACCTAGCGGATCGTCCCGCAACAACATCGGTGAAAGTAGAGTATTGATTCGCAGACGTAGAGCGTCGAGGAGACGGAGAGCGTGATTGGCGTCGCTGAAGATTCGGAGACGGTAGACTTGCCAAGTATTCTGCGATGACGCAGGGTCATTCCCGTCCCTGGGCCGACGAGCGCCTGGCCGAAATCCAGGTAGGCCCATCTGTCTGTACGAGCACGCCCGGTACAAGCGACCTAGTTCACCACAGTGGTAGCATAGTGGCCGATTATCGGAAGTGCGCCACATGCAAGATTTCCGCAAATTAGGTCGCGGATTCTCATAGTGGGGCGGACCCGAAAAGTGCTGCGGCGTCTGTAGGTTGTCGGTCGTTAGTTTTCATAGTGTGGCAGGCCCGAGAAGTGCTGCGGCGTCTGCAGGCTAGTCGGTTGGGGGAAATAGCTGGCTGCCGGTGCAGGAGTGCGTACAGCTTCCATGTACGTTAGCAGAGGAGCTTCGGATGGAGGTGGCACTAATGGTCGTACCAGCTGCCGCACCTTTTCACAGACGACGTCTGTCAGAGCAGCCACTTGATGCTGTGAAGGCACTGCTTGAAGCTTTTGCAGCTCGTCGCGTACAATGCTACCGACTAGCTCAGCAAGGTCTCTCACGCTCGTGTCATCGGGTGTTACCAAGGGTTCTGACAGACATGCAAGGTTGTCGGACCGCTCATACTGCGACGATCGCTGTCTTAGCATTTGCTTCATTGTCGTCGCTTCACGGAGGAATTCCGCCACGGTAGCTGGTGGGTTTCGAACAAGTCCTGCAAACAGCCGCTCTTTGACACCCCGCATCAGAATGCGTACCTTTTTGTCTTCCGTCATCGCAGAATCCGCTCGACGGAACAGACGAGACATCTCCTCAACGAACATGCCACGCTCTCATTTGTTCTTTGATTGCGGGAATTCAGGAGACGTTCGGCTTGTTTTTTCCGGTCGGCGCTACCATACGTGTTCCGCAGCTGAGCGCAAAACACCAGCCAGGTTGTCAAGGCGGCCTCGTGGTTCTCAAACCAAATACGCGCCGAATCTTCCAGGTAGAAACAGATATACCAGAGTTTCCGGTGCTCGTCCCACTCGTTGGCGATGGCAACTCGATCGTATTGGTCTAGCCAGTCTTCAATGTCTTCGTAGGGCTCCCCATGGAAGGGCTTTAGGGTTCGAGGGGCTGGTGGCCATGGAGCTGGCGGAGTCGCGGTCTGTTCAGTCTGATTTGCAGTTGTCATAATTGCCATGGTTCTGGAGCGTTCCGGAAGAGGGCCGAATTGGGGTGGTAGGCCTAGTTGCGACCGACTGCGTCGAAGGTTGGCTGTTTCTACCAAGGCGTTGATGTTAGGGCCGAGATCTTCCTCGTGGTAACTGTGCATAGACTATTACCCAGCGCCTCCACCAGTGTCACGTTACACCGTAACTGTAACTTTTAGATAACGGCACACAAGGGCGTCAAACTGATTCGAACAACGGCAATACGACTTTATAGTTTTTCTCTGCACGCAAATCTTCGTGCTCCTCTGAACAGTGGCACATACAAGCCTGCCAGCATCTATGGAAATATTACTTTCAGAACTTGTACTAGTGGCAGTATGTTTGTGCAACGACACTTTCGGCAGGCGCCCAGCTGTTATCGTAGCAACCCGTACAAAACAGCGCTGTCAAAGTGCACATGGCTGCTACCATATCCGCCACACTTGCCGGCTGAAGGAAACTTCGGAGACTGTGACATTCAAGGGCCACGTGACTCTTTGTACTGCGCCTACTCTGCTTTTCGGGCGAGAGTGCTACAAACTGCTTCTGGATTCTCTAGGCGATGCAATTGCACTCTCGCCCTACCAATGGATGACAGTGCTACTCCACCAGTTCGACCACTGGAACACGCCTGCTTGGAAGAGAGCACTTTCAGCGTGTTTTTGAGTGCTCCTGCTCTTCCGATGAAATTCGCCATGAGAGGCTTAGAAGCGGTTTGTGTGCACAGCGGATGCAAAGCTCTCCGAACAGGGTCTGATACACCTTGAATAATCTGGGGAATTGACTCAATGGACGTCGTGTTCACTCGTTACACCGGTTTACCTCAGCATGCACGTCTCCATGCACTTCTTCTGGGTATCGTTATAATAAACGTCAGCCGTCGTTCCAGTGCATCAACCACGTGTTCCCATGCATACGACGTTCATTGTGAGTATTCGCTATGTCCAAGGTGTATCAGATCCTGTTCGAAAAGTTAAGCGCACTCTGGCCATGCCAACAGTTTTTAAGCCCCGTCGTCAAGGCACGCGAAAATGAAGAACCGCACACCTGCAGATGATCAGTCCACACACCTACACACCTGCAGACAATGCAGGAATTGTGAAAAAACTTCGCCCCGCCGTGGTGGTCCAGTGGCTTAGGTACTCTGCTGCTGACCCGCAGGTCGCGGGTTCAAATCCCAGCTGCGGCGGCTGCATTTCAGATGGAGGCGGAAATGGTGTAGGCCCGTGTGCTTAGATTTGGGAGCACGTTAAAAAACCCCAGGTGGTCGAAATTTGCGGAGCCCTCCACTACGGCGTCTCTCATAATCATATGGTGGTTTTGGGACGTTAAACCCCACATATCAATCAATTGTAAAGAGACTTCGGTAAAATGGGCAGTAAATGGGCAGTAAATGATGAGAAAGGGCGCGAAAGCAAACATTATTTTAGTCACTCATTCAATGCGTTTGTAGACGAAGCTTGTTGAACACAGCTGGACAATAGGGAACTTTGTTAATTAAAGTTCAGACAGAGTAAACCATGACAATCATGAATTCACCCGGCTTTTGGAATATCGGACCGGTCCGGAGGTCTATGAAAGCGCCACATTTGCGATGGTGGACTACTGGTGCACGAGACGGCGGTACGTCGTTATAAGAATAGCTAGATGCACCGCAGAGAAACGTTGCCGCAGAGGAGCCAGGCACAGCACTACTTCTCCTGTTTGGAAGCCATGCCTGTCGACTCGGAGCAGCAGTTGCCTTGGACCTTCTATCGCGAATATTTTTCCGCGTTGAAGATGACGGTGGCAAATATTACGGTGTTGTGCAGAATTTGCGGAAAGGAGTACTCTACTAGCAAGACGTCTTCATCAAACCTGCGTAAACATCTAGAGGTAAGTTTCCTCATTATAAATGCCAAGATTCCAGTTTTGGGCGTATGCGTCATTGTACGTAATCAATTATGCCGATCAAGTTGAAATTACTGTATTGAACTGAAACTTTCGTTGTGCGCAGAAAAAACATCCGACTACACTGAAGGAGTTCGGCTCCAAGAAGAGAAAAGCCGAACATGATCCCACCGTGGCAGACAAAAGACACGCGGGTGGTAGCTCGACGCAGACCCTGGAGTCCTGTCTTACAGCAAGAACTAGTCGACCCAGGGCTCTATCATAAAGTCGCTTAGACAGGGTGATTGTGAACTGCGTAATCTGCGACATGCAGCGCTTTTCAGTCGTTGAAAATGAAGAGTTTTGGTGCTTTATTAACGCACTGCATCCATCGGCAACGGTAATGAACAGGAAGTGATTGGTCAATCAGATCGACATCCTCTACAGGGAGCAAAACGCGTCCCTCATCGCCGCCTTGGAGAAGGCATCGACGGTCTGCTGCACAGCTGACTGCTGGACAGCCTGAAACAGGTGAGGCTCTTAGTGTAGGCTATAAACAGCACGCTGCACGTTTGATTTTCGCAAGGTCCGAATTCGCGAGGTTCCTTTGATCTCATAAAACAACGTGAGATTCGTTCAGAGATTTTGCCACCCCGTGAATATGGGTGCATTACATGTCGCAGGTTGCCGCGAAATGTACTTGCGAAATATTTGCAGAACTATGTCGCTTCGTGAAATTTGCAAAATGTAGTGCCCGGTAAGACAGTAATTTATGATATGTTTCGTAAGCCAAATAAGCAAATTGTGTAAGTACGATTAAAAGCTTGAAGCAGGCGAGTAAGCACAGTATGCATCTTGTGTGGCACAAGCTTTTGTGGTAAACAAATAAAAAGAAAAAAGAAGACCTATTAATCCGAGTAAATCAAGGCTCAAGAAGCGAATCTAGCTTAAACGCTTATTATAGAAAGCATTGCTCACCTTCCTATCTAGTCAAGGTGGATTCTAAATTATATGGCAATGATATGTAAACATGCAAAACAGCGCCCGCAACGCAATGCAGCTAGGATATTTGCCTCCACGCAATTGGTGCGGTAGTTGCAAACTTGTGGAGGTCCCTTCCTTCATTCTAATGACCAGACTGATATCGCTAGTTTTAAGATTGACCATTCTCTTTTTCTTCTTTAATTTCCATAGAAGCTTCCTGGGTGTGACGGTTCACTACATAGATGAAGAGTCTTTAGAAAGAAGATCCACAGCGCTTGTGTACCAGAGGCTCACAGGTCATCACACCTACGACGTAATCGTGACAGCGCTCCACGCAGTATTTGTGGAGTACAAGATTCTGCACAAGATATGCGTCGTCATCATGGACAATGGTTTGAACTTTGTGAAAGCCTTCAGGTAGGTTAAAAGGCCGCTTCTGTTTTAATCCCATTGTGTACACCGAGGTTGCCTATTTTTAATATCTTATCCTTCCCAAAAAGACTCTAAATTAAGGTGAAATTTGACTTCAGCTGCGTTCTTTTTATGATCGCAATAAATTAATGAGCCTGGCATGCTGCAATCGCTAATCTCACTGACTATGAAGAGTTGCGCGCATGCGCTCAACTGTTGCATACTAAGGCACAATTTGTGACCATAGAATTTACGACAGACTTCTGCATATCCTTAGCGAATCTAAATATTCATGTGGTCAAGAATTAGAACACAAATACGTTCTACAGAGATATTGTACAAAGCCCCGAGACTAGAAAAGACGAGAGGCAAATGCAATGCACACACAACAGAAACTTTACGCTTTGTGTCGTCCCTCGTATTTTTAAAAGACCTGGATTTCTGTTTTAATAAGATATTTGCAATTTTCTAAAGCCCCTTATTGTGCTATATTACATATTAAGGCTACTGATCATCGGTGCCATGCAATATTTTTTTTTCTGTTAGAAGCGTACCACAGATGTAAACCGCCCAAAAAACGTGCGGAGTACTAAAGTTCCGAGGAAGCTATTTTCCGGCTTTGTCTGAGAACATAACATCCAAATAGATGTTCCGGCCTGTAGTATAGTCCTTATGAGCTACACACCTACCAGCCATTTTAGAAGCGCCACGTGCTAACTGAGCAGAAATTCGCATTTACAGTAGAGCCTACGCTCCGCAAACTTTTGGGTGCATTTATACGTCTGCTTGGGAATAGTCGTCGCGTTTATCTTTAATTGTTAATGGATATTAACCTTCACTCCTTTCTTGCTTTTTCTAACAGTGTTATTGTTAATGAAGTGCTCTGTCCTGTCCCATATTTTTTCGTCCTGCGGTTGGCACTTTTATTTCATACTGCTTAACTAATTAGTCAATAAAATTATATGGATGCTGTATAAGTATGTTGAACCTCCACCAGCTCATTTCCGCGCTAACTTGTTGGACATTTCCATTTTTCGGGACACGGGGTCTTTTGAGAAGCTGAACGGGACCAAGATTTTGTGGCAAATAACATGACGGAGGTACTGGTCAGTGGCTCGAACAATGATTCCTCTCAAGATATCCACTTACCACGGCACAGAAGGTGTGCCGGGCACACCCTAAACCTTGTCGCTTCGGTGGATGCCGAAAATGCCGGCAACAACGGGACCTACCGCGAAATGGCGAAGACCGTTTTCTCAAAACTGAAGACTCTTTGGAGGAAACAAAGCCAGTCTGTGCGGGCTGCCGAAGCAATAAAGGCTGCCTTGGGAAGGCACCTCCCTGTACTGAATGCAACGCGATTGAATTCGTTGTTCAAGCGTCATGAAGTACGTAAACGAAGTACCGAAAGAGAGGACGGACGCAACGTTCGACGCACTCTCGTTGCCACGATTGCAGCATGAGGAATCTATGTTCATTGATATATAGTGCAAGGTATGTTTTATTATTTGTTTAACATGATGCAGTGCACTGATATATCTTTTATTTTTCCAGGCGATGTACGCTGTGGCGAAGGCGCTGGATATACTACAAGGGGAACAATATATGTACATGGGCGTCCTGCAGCCAACACTTCAATCTCTACTGCGGTATCAGCGATCCCTCCCACCGCTTAAGTACTGCACACCCCTTGCTAGTAGTCTTCAGGACGCAGTCAAGAAAAGGTGAGAGAAATTTCCTGTGCCTATCTCCTTGCTGTCCTATCTCATCGCGTGCTCTCGCAGGAGTGCATATGCATTAGTACCACGGATCGTCCGTGGTATGTGAAATTGTCCGTGGTATATAAAAAAGTGAAATGTTTTCAACATGGTCATGCATTGTTTCTGAAACCTTTTTCAATACAGGTTTTCTGGAAGTTTGGAGGATGCCGATCTGGCACTGCCAGCAACGGTACATCTAAAGTTCAAGCTTTTCTGGATGACTGAAGCGCGGAAAGCAGCGACAATACGACTTCTTGAGGAAGAGTGTCAAGCTCTAGAAGCAATTTTCAATGAAAATGCAGCAGCCAGCGAAGGAACCGATGAAGACGACGTGTTTTTCCAGTTGC